>NDXB01005609.1:36507-61153 GCA_002631895.1 Agapornis roseicollis | reverse complement strand
AAAAATTTTTTTTTTTTTTTTTTTTTTTTAAGACTGTGCTGTTTGATCTGGTAGCTGTATTCTGTTTCTGCTTGTTTACATTATCTTCTGCTGATTTCCTAATTATTAATTATTTTTATCTGTAGATGAAGCTTTTCTTTTTCATCTGTTTTTTCTTTTTCTTGAAAACTAAGTGCTTGTGTTCAGGAAAACCTTTTACATTTAGGTTCTTTGAGCAATGCTGTTCTTTGAGCAATTTAGCAATATTAGTCTCATCATGCTGTTTATAAAACAGTTTGAAAGTGAGGGATAAATTTGTTTTGATTGATTGTTGTCTAAGGTCTGTGCTGAACCAGAAGTAAGGCATGTGCCATTTTATGGTCAGATACAATATCTGATTGTGAGTTCCCTAAAGCCTTCCCACCCATTGCTGGCAGAAGTAAGCTAGGCAGCTACAGTCCTGAGAGAGGCAGCACTTCCTGGAAAGGTAAAATGATTTCACCCACTTGAAGATATTTCATATGTTAATCCAGTGCTTACATCTCCTATGTGAAGGCAATAAATGCAATGTGTAGGTGAAGGGCAAGGATGCTTTTGTTGTCTCTTTGAAAGATTCTGGGTAGCTAGAAGAGCTGCTAGTAATGCTAGAGATTAAGTCTCACCGAGTTACCTCATCATGAACAAAGAATAAATTTTCTAAACCTCTCATTTTGGTGTCTAAAGCTGAGAACTCCTGTCTACTACTTTGAGCTCTCTGGCTGGTAACCTGCTCCTGCATTCTGTATGCCCTCTGTTACAACATAATTTCATTTTATGAAGCACTTTTTTATTTTTAATTGGGAGCAAAAGGAAGCAAACGAAATTATATTTATTGAAGTAGGCTGCTGGTGGACAGCTTAAAATCCTCGAAGACATCTGGGAAGATGCATTTAGTGTGTGGGGAAGGCATCGTAAGAAGAAACTGTGGTATGGAAAGTGTAACTGCATAACCATATGACAATTGCTTTGTAAAAACCAATATATATGCTCATTTAAAGCCTTAATGCTTCCTGTCGATTCCAAGGCAGCAGTACTTATCTAAATAAGCTATTATAGAAAGAACTGATATTAAAGAGGAAACGTGTGTGGAACATAAAGTGATTTAGTACCAAACACAGTTAACAACAGCTGTATGTTAGTTTCAGATGTTTTTCTCTGCCTTCATAGAAGTAACCATTAAAAAGTTACATAGAAGTAACTATTTAGGTTGCTTAACAGTTACTGTGGTTAAGAAATTTCCTACTTTGTGTTTTAGAGTTCAGAAGGCAGCCAGTGGCCTGCTCTGTGCAGGAGGGACCTTTCAATTGATCACTCAGAGCTAGATGATCTTTGGCAATGGACATAGCTCTTATGGAAGAGTAGTCAATGATATTGTCATTGTAATATTTCAGCACTGAATAAAGTATTAGTTGCTTTAAAGTTTAATTACAGAGGGGGAATAAAATCCCTGACAGACAAAGGTACTGTCTTTTCTTTCTTGAGTTATATTACTAAGTGTAATATATAATTTATTTCTAACTTCAGATTTGGTGTTGCAGTACCCATATAAAGATGTTCACCGCACCATTACACTGCCTCTGCAATCGCCTATGTCACAAAGTGCAAGACATTTAAAACTCTGTCTCGAATACAGAAATGTTGAGCAACAAAGCAAAGTACTAAACCCTATAAACGTGATACAGTTGATAAACTCATAATTTTCAGGTGCATCTTAGAAACAAATAGTTAGTCATTTGGGGCTAGATTTTTACAGCAGGAAATAGTCATCTGTAGGCATTAGACTTCTTAAAATCAGCATGTAGATATTAAAGAAAAGAAAAAAAAAGAAAAAAGTTAGATTTGGAAAGAAACTATGGAACTCCATAGATGCTGCAGGGTATCAGCCACTCATTAAAAATAAAACGCACTTTTAATTAAAAGATACTTTATCTTTAATATTAATGTCTGCACAAGAAGTTTATTAGTGTATGAAGGTATTGAGGCAAGCAAATATTTTATTTAGAAGAGCACAAGATGCATTCTTATCTCTTGCTCAAAAATTGGAAACTGACCAAACTCTTATTCCTACAGAATACTTCATCAGTGGTGCAGTCTTCCTTCTGTCACCTTTGCTTCCTCTTAGATTCTCCTGTTTGTTCTCTGTTGCTAGGATGTTGCTTTATGTGAAACGTGTATCAATCTCTTCTCCAGCGTTTTCTGTATATATCCTTACGGTGTATATCTGACTTGGTTTGGCTTGGGTTTTTTAATATGAAATATAGTTTTATTAATTACAGAGTAGATGTATATTTTCAGACAGATGTGGTCTGCCTATTGTTTCCCTGCACATGTACTGGAATTTCCTCTGCAGCATCAGAACTTGCCCTGTGATGCTCTTGAAATTTCTATTATATGTTATGGTAGCAATTCCCATATCTCATCTGCTCACCAGAATTCAAGGGTACTCTCAGTTTAAGGATAAAAAGACAAACAGAGAGGTGAGAGGTCTGTTTTCTCTGATCAGCTTGATTCATTGCATACTTGGTATCAGAGAGATCCTGCAGGGGCATCATTTGGGTGTGAAAAGACTGTCATTGAACTCAGGAAGGCCATACTGCATAATGAAAAACACTGATATGAGAGACTGATAAGTGGCTAGACAGCACAATATATTTGCAGAGCATGGAGGTTAGTGGGATGTTTAACTCATGGATGATACTTAGGAAGTAGGATGGTGAGCAGCCAAATGTCTTAGGCTTTTTATAATAGGTTATCCTGGCCCAAGCCATCAATGCAAATGTTCTCCTTTATGTAACACTAAAATGCTAGTAAGGTAGGGTTTGTTTGGTTTGGGGTTGGTTATGGTTTGTTGTTGCTGTTGTTGTTTGTTTGTTTGTTTTTAATTTTTATACTTGCCCTAACTTAAAAACAGAACTAAAATTAAGTAAGCAAATGACATCTTCATAAGGATATATCAGCTTGGTGTATTTTTTTTTCTCTTCCAAATTTAATCATGCTGATAGTGTTGCCATGTCTGCATTTTGAGAACCACAGGCTGGTTCTTGTCATGTTTGTCAGGAGGAGATGTGATTTTTTGGAGGTATTATGAAAAAGGTGATATCAAGAACTGAAGGTGTTGGAAAAGGGTGCCAGAGTTATGGGGAAACATGGGTATAGGAGTGCAGGGAGGCATAAAGACAGGCCACAAAGGAGTAAAAAGTCACACTTAATTAGTTTAATTGCTAATGAAGCAAGTAGTTAACACTCCTGGCAGTATTTGTGGCAGCCCAGATAGACCCAGTGCTGTGACGCTTTTTACCCCTTCACCTTCTGTCCTGCTGTAGACAAGCAATGGACTGCCAGGTGTATATGATGTGACAGGATGATCTACAGAGGTCCCTTCCAACCCTAATGATTCTGTGATCCTATGATGTGACCCCAGGCAGACAGCTCCTGTTGAGAGTGTCATGCAGGATAGTGTTAAGACACACTTTTTTCCTGATATGTGAAGCGCCCATATAAAATGGGAAGATGTGTCTATGAGAGAGAAATCTTTCTCTCCCTGCTATTTTATTTCTCCCTTTGTGCTTTTAGGATTGTACTGACTCATTCCTTTCTCGTAGTAGCCAGGGGAATATGCCTTTTCCAAGAAAAGTGAAAAAGATGTAGTTTCTGTGCTCATTCAGATTATTCCCTGGAGTAACAGGATCTAAAATGCTTTTAAAAGAAAGCTGAAAACATGACTGGACAGGACTTTTTGTCACTTATGATCTTAAAAGAGAGAGATACCCAAGAATGTGATCTTTTGGTGACAGTGTTAGCTGAGGAAGGACAATTGCACAACTAAGCTTACCTCCTCTGGCAATATGCAGAATGATGTCGTAAATTAAAATTTGGAAAGGTAACAGGAAGCTCGTTTGAACAAATATTCATTAATTGAATTAATATTGTGTGAATTTATTTCATTAATGTACAATTAAAGACCAACTATCACTGTTCTTTACAAACTTATGAGCAGGACAGGTGAAGTTACACTATCATCAGAAAGTTTGTCCTGTGATTTCTTCCTGTGGAAGACATTGACAACCAGGATTTTCACATTTTTATATGCATGCCAACGGTGCATCAAATGTGTCATAATTCAGTAGTTTGGAGCTGATGGTATTGGTAATGGGTACCAACATATGTTGCCTTTCTTTAAGAGAAAAGGACTTTGTATTGCTGTTGAGTAAAGTACACTGCTCATCTGCTGTGCCATTCATTTCCCAAGTAACTTAAGGAGTGTAAGTTATCCAGTAACTTATTAAACATGTGACTGGAAGTCACATTATTATTATTTGTGTATCTGCCTCTAATTTATTGTAATGTAAGCAATTAGAATTGTCACAAAACAAAATGTTACTTAGCTGCTCTGGCAGTATGCAACTTTTTAAATATCTGTCATTGTCTTTGATTCACCACATGCAAGGAAAATGTTTCTTCCAAATTTAATTAATTTAGGAATGTGTAAACCCAGTGAGCAGAATGGAAGACTCCTCTTAATGCCCTGTCTGATCTCAGCTGTGATGGACAATTTGCTTTGATAATGCATGTTGCCTTCTCATGAGACTGGATAAAAGCAGATAAATAGAAGTGATTAACCTGCAAGAACTCCTTACCTGATGGACTGAATACAGTATAATTAAAGACTGCACAGAAAAGGAGCCTTTGCCACCTGTTGGCATGCTACTTTCTCCCACATGTGAACTCACTAGCATTGAGTAGCTAGGAAGCTGGCCAAACTGATGTTCAGACAAAACTGTACATAGATTATTGTACTCCATTTTTACTTAATCATCGAGTTTGTGTTCATGAACAAACACAACACTTAATTAGTGATAACAGCTTTTAAATGCATTCCTTTAAGAATGTGACTACCTGAGAAGCAACAGATCATGGAAGGTGATCATGAAGTGTAGCAATACAATAATTGTCCTCTTTATCACCTTAGCTTAGATGTTTATCAACAGCTACAGTGCTGCTGAAACAGCTTAATAGTACAAATGCAGGATGACTGGTTGCACTTTTAAAAAGGAAATAATATAATAGTTGTATAAATGAAGAAAACCATATGTCATTTAAATTTATTAGAAGTTAACTGGTGCAGGGGAAGAGTGTAAGGAGCCCTTCCCTGAGGAGGAAGGAGCTGCAGAGACAATGTGGAGTGAACTGACTGCAACTCCCATTTCCTGTACCCCTGTCATGCTTGTAGGAGAAGAGGTAGAGAACTCAGGAGTGAAGTTAAGCCTGGGAAGAAGAGAGGATTGGGTAGGAAAGGTTTTTTTAAGGTTTGGTTTTATTTCTCCTACTCCAATTTGATTTGATAATAAACTAATTTCCCTGAGTTGAGTCTGTTTTGCCTGTGGTGGCAATTGGTGAGTGATCTCTTCCTATTCCTACCTTGATCCATAAGCCCGTTGTTACATGTTCTCTCCCTTGTCCAGCTGAGCAGGGGAGTAATAGAGAATGCTTCAGTGGGCACCTGGCGTCCAGCCAGGGTCATCCCATCACACCTTGCCATGTTTTTTACTGGCAATGAAATTTAGCCTTCTGTTTTAAAGATTGTTAACTGTCCAGTTAATGTTTGATCAGTGAACTGTCTGATTATCTCTTCAAACGCACCAAGAGCAGAAATATAGAAGGAAGGGAGAAAAACTATGACACTTGTAATGGGGAAATCACTTGCTGTGTACATTAAATGTCCTGAAAAGTCATCTCAATTTGCTCTCTCTGCTCCCACTCTCCCCACTTCTCAGAAGCAGTCTTTGACATAGGTTTTGTTGAAACCATAGCTATAAATCTGTCAGTTTTGGGAGGAAATGAATTGCAGAGTTTAGTGAAAATATTCCAGATTCATGCTTAGGTGAAACTTTTCTAAAGTGGAATTTGGCAAAAAAGTCATGGTGTTAATGGTTTTTTCTGCTCTTTGTCCCTCAGGGTCAGTTCCTGAGTAACAGAATAACTTCTCTAAACAATTAAAAAATTAATAATTTGTTTTTAATTCTGCAAAGTAAACCCAGAGGAAAGGCTCTAATTTTGGATTTCTATGGAAATTCAGCTTTTCATTAATTAGAATAGCAGCTACTGATGTACTCATACCCATCTAATAGCTCTACAGTGATGAAGGTATACTGTGCATTGAAGTAATCCTCCTATGAACAAGCCACTGAAACTGTAATTCCAACATAAAGGAAATCTATTCCTCTGAAAGCAGCATTTTTTTTTTCCTTGTTTTAGTCATAACTGCAATTTAGGATTTGATACTGTGGAATGTTGAGATTCTTACTTCAATTGCATTCTTTACAGCCTCTCCAGTGTCTATAAAATACTGAGCTGAAGGAATGTGTGGTATGAGGAAGGGAAAAGAGGAAGATGTCTGGGACAAAGAGTAAGCTTCCTTAATATTCCTTTTTCATGTCACAGACAGCTATTTCAGTAATAACTTTCATAGCTCATTGTCAAGTTTACTTTTAAACATTCAATTTTTCTGTAGAAGCCTAGGGGTTTGGGTTAGAAAATAGAATTTAATGTGATCTTTGTGTATAAATTACTGCTTGGAAAGAAACCAGAGTTCTGGGACAGAAGAAGGAAGTAACGATGATTTTGTTAGGAGCTGCCTTATGTCCAGGCTTGGTAAAGCTCATCTGCAGAGCACAGAAAGCACCACTGCATCACAGAGCTGTGCATCCAGGACTATCCTCTAGTGAGGGCTACTGTGGTCCCGGCTTCATCTGACCTCCTGGGAGAGATGTAGGGACAGACAACAAAGCCTTCTTGTGACACCATAGGAACCTTCCTTGAGTTGTAGGCTGCGTAAAACCAAACCCTCCCTCCACCTGCTGTTTCTCAATATCAATTTGCCCAGAGGGTGAGTCTAGCCCAATGAAACGCTCTCTGAGGGCTGAAGCCATCTATTTCTCCCTCTTATAACTCACTCTCTAGGTTATTCTTAGAAGCCTGTAATAGTATGAAGTTGAGTACTTTGTGATTGATGAAAAAGTATAAATCCTAGTGAGTTACAGTGATATTTTTTTTTTTACTGAGTTTCCTTTCCATTTGGTATTTTTCAAGAGTTGGGAGAAACCTTCCTCTGCCTGCCACCCAGATGTCAAATTTAAAACCACTTGCTTTTATTGGAATATTTATGTTCTGATTAGCTCTAATTAAAGGTAAAACGAACTTTGTAGCTCATGGGGGCTGAAGCTACCCACTAAAGAAAAATTGTGAAAACTTCTATTCCTTTGAGTGTGTGGACTGCTAGAGAGTTCAATGTGTAATACTAGTTTGGAGGCACTCAGTTGATTCTCTGAGCTTTGCATCACTGAGCATGACAGCTCCTGAGAGATTAAATAGTTGTTACCATTAGAGCTTTAATCAGTTTTTCTTCCATTTCTGCAAGTACAGGGAAGGATAAGTGTACTTGTAAAGTGGTGTGAGGATTACACCGCAGAGCTTCCTGGATAAACTTCAGTGCCACTGAATTGGGGAAGCAGTACCAAATAGTCTCTTGACAGCTGTCATGTTTCCAAAAGTGTCTGATCAGATCTTCAAATCTGAACACTAGATACCTTGTGGGTACATCCGTTGTCTAATATCGGTCACTTCTGCTTCAGTTTCCTTCCATTCTAATGGTTGAAATATGACTACGTACTAAACTAATCAAATAACAGTTACATTTCAATGATATCTTTCAGTTTTTCTATTTCAGTTACATGTAGAACTATTTATAATGAGCAGTCTTTAGAAAGTTAAGGGGAAAACCTGCTCTTGGCTAGTTGCTGCTTTTTCAAATGCCTGCTAAACTTCTGTTTATTAATAACCTATTCTGTCTTTAAAAACTATCTGGGTTCTTAAATGAGTTAGATTGAAACAGCATGAGACTTTCTCAAATCAGTAAAATTGGTATTTGTAATATAGTTATGAAAAGCTTCCAGATATGAGGGGTGGGACGTAGCGGCTCTCTTTTTTTTCTTTCAGGGTAAGAGATTATTTTTTATATATTTTTTTTTAAATAATCTATCAACATGACTTGTGATCTTTCTAGTCATTATGCACCTACTTTTTTTTTTTGGCTGTAGATTTAATTTCCCTGTATTCAGAAGTACCTGAATGCAGACGAGAAACTTTACAGTTTAAGCTGTTAATGTAAATGAGTTGCAGCCAGTGTTGCATGCATTGAGTCTGCTTTACTGCACTATGTGTTCCTTGTGGAATAACTCAGAAGAAAACAGCAGTCTAGTTGAATGTATATAGTCTTTGGATATATATTGGTTAGGGTTTCCTGTTTGTAGGCAGGAATATACTATAAGAAAAAATGAAACACTAGAGAAAAAAGTCATATAAAGAAGAACCTATTCCTATCAAAACTGATTGTTTTTTATTGTCTTTCCACTGAACAGTCATTAGAGTGCGTACATATAAAAATATAAATAAATATAAATAAATGGTATTTTATATATAAACCCAGGAATTTTTAGTCTCACTGTGGTGAGAACATGAAAGTGTTTAACAGTCATCTTTCTTAGCAGAAGGAAATAAAAGTGTTTCAAATTGGAAGGAGGGTAGGCAGAAAAAGAGCATGGCATGGACATGGGGAAAAATTTGCACTTAATGCCTTTCTTCTATCCCTCTGTCAGCAGAAGCTGGAAAAGGAAAGGCTGTAGTTTGCTCATGGGGTGGGGGGGAGTGGGGGGGCTTGGAAATCTGCACGCATTATGGATAATTGATCTCATGAGATTCACTTTATCCTGACTTTCTGTGGAGGAAAAGTACCAGGTATCTGGTGTTTATACAAAATGTTGAGGAATGCTTGCTGTCTTTCTGGAAACAAACTTCCTCAAAGCAGTCATCTCACATGAAACCTGCGTGATGTTCTGTGCAGCTAATTGTCTGGGTTCATTCTAGGTTGACTATTAGAGAGCCATTGATTGTGTGGTGATTACATGATATAATAAGGATCATTCCCATTTTGATATTCATAGAAGAAATTTGGAGGGCAGTTCTTAGAAGTGAATGGGTCTGCAGTGAAACATGTAGAACCAATTGCATGCAGAGTTAGATGCATTCTTTGTGTTATTGAATTAGAACATTCTGACCAAAGTTTCTCCACCCCACCTCTCCTTAACTGAGTTTTGGATACTCTGATTTGAAAGGTGGTGGGGCAGACTGAGACATCTGACTAAACCACATTTAAAATGAATGTGATCTTGCAATTGTTTGAAAATCAGGTCTTTCTTGATTAATTTAATTGTAACTAAGGACACAAATGAGGGCACCCTAACATACTGAGTTTAAACAACTTGATTTTTCTGCTTCCTTTGCTCAGTTATAATAATTTCCCTTAAATTTTCCAACCCCCTGATCTGCACCTTGGCCTTTCTGTGCTCAACTAGGAACCTTTACTATTTCAGAAGGTGGGTTTTATATGTTTAGGTGTTTCATTTTTAGATTTCCTGGATGATCCTTTTGGTGAAAAATGATTGTGGAATTTTGCTAAAAATAAATGGGAATTACAAAGTAATTTCATCTTAATGACAAATAAGTACCTCTAAAATGCAGATGATAAGAACCAAACACACTACTGTTACCTTAAACATATCTGATTTGGGGGAATATGGTAGTATTATGCCCTTAAACACAAATTGAACAAAGAACCAAAATTTTCAGGTTATAGTAACAGCGGATTACAGAAACCTAGTAGTATTCTACCATGTTACTTCTAGTTAGATTTTTAGACTAGCAAGTCTGAGAAGTATTTGAAAATGAACACTACAGAAATTAGCTCTGAAATATTTGCAAATTACTATTTTCCGTTTATAATAATACAGTTACTAATTTTATCACTCATTGTCGTAAATAATGTTCACCTCACTTACAATTCCTCTCCATCCTCACTTTCTGCTACAGATTCAATTCCTGAATTTCTTAGCTTGCATAACTCTCTACTTGCCACCTGACATCCTTTTGCCCGTGTAACAATAGGTGTATTCAACAATCTTGTGTTTTGTACAGTGCTGGGTGAAGTGGTCTATAGAGAATGACGAAACTTTATCATAGGTGGGGAACTCTTACAACTCCAGTACTTCAATGTGGTTATCATGATTATGGAGGCTCTGGATATGAAATTGGTTCTCAAACTCAGTATCAAATCCTGTAGTAAGTTCTGGAGGCAGAGTATCCTATGTGTGGGTTTATCTAGATAGTATTTAAAAGTATCTTGTGTCATAAACTGAGTAAGATATGTTGTATGAAAGTTGCGTCTAGCTTTGTCATTTATTAAAATGTGGCAAGACTGTACACTTTGTGGGGGAAGACCTTGATTTTTAAGTGCATAACATTTTCTCATCTGCATTGAGACAAAGTGCAATAGCCAGTATTGTGGCATAGTTGTGGTTTTTAAACTCAGAGTTCAGAGATTAGGGAAACCGAAATATTTGTTTTTCCATACACAATCTTTTTTATTCATTCTCAAAGCTAGTCTACTGTCAATGAGGTCATTTGTATTTAGTACTTTGAATAATTTATGTTGAAATTATAATTCTCTTTCAGTTCTAATGTTGTTAGTATTGAAATAAGCCCTTTAATTGAGAGGAATTTTCCATGATTTAGTGAAACACAGCAAAATATTCTTTTGGCGTATGGATACAAAATTGGGATAAAGTTGTAATTGTGTCATTGCTGGGTCTATAAGGAAAAGAAAAAAAGAAGCATGCAGAGACCCATTTTTGTATGCAAAAGTATCCACTGGAATATCAGCCATGAAATTCTGCTCATTTATATCAGTACTGTTGGTCTTTTGTTGGATTTATGATGCTCATATATTTGTATTCTCTTAGTACTAGCATAAATTGGATTAACTTCACAGGTGCCCCAAATCCTACTTTTATTTAAACACAAAGCATCCTCATTAACCAAGTTAAATTGTAAAGGGGAAGAGTAGTTGACTGAATGGACTTGCACTGAACTCAGCATTAGAACTCAGTCCCCTGTACTGGAATTCTTTAGTGAATGCAAATTTATTCAAGTTAGACACTTGCCTAAGTGTCTTCAAAGATACCCACCAATCACTGTGGCTAATGTAGATATTTTAGATACCTTTTGTTTTGGTCTGTCGTATTTGGGTTAGAGGGAAGGGGCACTTAAGATGAAGTATCTTTAACAAAAGAAGCCAAGCCCTGACGAAAAACCACAACTTTGGTATGTTACCAAAAGTTCGCATTGTTTTTGTTGAGTGTTGATGCTGTTCTGTAGATGTTAATTTTGAGATGTTAATTTAAATGAGACTGAAAGCAGATATGATGGCTTCTAGGTTATCACTTTGCCAAAAGTACCAAAATATACAGTTAGAGAAGTGATAGAGAAAAGAAAGTGGAAAAGAGCTGTAAGGGAAGTCTCCAGATTCACATCTGCTTTTCTTATGTTCTACTACAAGAAGCAATATGAAAACACTAATTATCCTCTTAAGGGAATACTTACATGCATATATTTATATACCCATCTCAGTACTACATACACAGGCATATTTGTGCAAATTTGTAAATAAAGGTGTATAATATATGCTTGGAGGAAACAGTCATTCACCTGGATGCACTTCCAGAGCAATTCTTCTTTGATGTAACTGACTCTAGTAAGCTGATTTATGTCATTTTGAGATTCCATTACTGTTGCTTATGTTTTTATAGCCCTCCTACTCCTTTTGTAAATTTTAAAATTATTAAAAATAGTATTGGTTTTATTATTAATAAATATTCTTTATTTATGAAATAATACAATTTTAATAAATTATCTAAAATGTTGCACTTTTTTAATTGTTACCTGGACTTTAAGAGGGTGTGTGCATACCCCAGAGACTGAAGATGTGCTGAAGACATCATTTGAGGAGATAGCAATGTGAGAGGCCTGGCATTTCTTATTCAAGAAAGAAGTATTTCATCCATTTCAAAGGTCATTTAAGCTTCTGTGTAGATCATAACTCATAGCTTTAATATGGCCTGGAATTAAAAAGGTAATCATTGCTATATGTTTAGGAAGTGCTGATTGTAGTGGATTTGTTAATGGTTTAACTCACAGAGTTCAGCAGAGCCTCATAATTAATTTGAAGGCTTTGAATCAGACTTTGATGCACGTTCTTATGTTTGAATGGAGCTTGCTTCTCTTCCTCAGAGGTGAGGTCTCTATGACCTGAAGGTAAAGTTTTGCTCTTGTTGTTCACTATAGTACAGCTGGAAACTCAATCAGACTTGGATCCAGTTCCTTTTGATTCACTGGACCTTGGAAAAGACTTTTTTTGTCTCGTTGCAGCCCTTCAGATGTCAGAGAACCTGCTAATGTCTGTACCCAACACAAGGCAACATCTCTTGAAGAGCCACAAACTCCTCCTTTTAAACAGCTGTAGAGCAGCATCCAGCAGTAGTTTTTTGTTGTCGGAAGTCATATTTAAAAGAGCTAACCTCCAAAAATTGTGCCTCATATTGACAGTTCTTTAGAAAGAGGGACATTAACTATGTGCTTGTGCCAACAGCACAAGGATTTCTAGTTTTCTTTTAGTAAACTGCAACATGCCGGACATCAAAGAAGTTAAAAAAGATGCAGTAGCTGGAAGCTACATGCTGTTATTCCTGTTAAAAGCAGGAATGTGTTAGGTAGGTTTTCTCTCAGATACTGCTGCATTCAGGCCTAGTCATTAGGAAGATAGTATTTTCTTACTTTTGTCAGATTTGTTTCGTTAACAAATCTCTGCAGTTGTCATACTGTTCCAGGATTAAAAACTGTGGTTTGCTATAACATTATTTTTTGTTAAACCTGCTTTTTCATTCTTAGCACATTCCTGGAAATGGCTGTTAAAGACTTTGAATTTATGCTTGGGAAAACGTTTAACAAAGGGGAAAAAAGCTGTAGAAAATAATTTAGGTCAAATATAATAGGCTATGAACAGAACTTTTATGCCAATGTATAATTACATTCCTATTAATTTATTGACATAAGCTGCAGTATTGCACTGTTTGTGGAGGTATTAGGAAATTACAGTCAGTAAAAAATTTACCAAATAATTCTTCCTTTTTAAAAAAATTTACCAAATAAGAAATAAATTTATTTAATGAGTTGTATTATTGATGTCTTTATATCTAATACAGTCTGTGAACTTTAGTAAAAATAAAGCAATTGAGCATAATCTTATCATATAGATTGGTCTGCTTATAGTTGAATAAGTTTCACTTGTGGTAACAGCTTTGGATCCAGTTACTACAAAGTAAAAGTTAAGCTGGCTTGCTGTGTGGGGAATTAGTGCCAAAAGATTTTATGGTGGAATAATGTTTAGATTAACCCAATACTTATGCACTGGAAAAGCCTATACCTCAGTTTTCATGCATGCTTAGTATCTCCCTAATAAAATCTCACTACTTCTGTGTCATTAAATTCCCACCATACATAGCTTGGTTGAAGAGTGTGTTTACCAGCTGAAGCAAAGGATAGCCCACTGCTGCCCAGGATAATCTTCTCAGACCTCTCATCTTACAAGAGTGGGGTTTTGGCCAATGGTTCTCACACTCTTGATTTCATAGTCTTTGAATTTACATACAGTTTCTACTGGTAATGCGGTTGGTTGGTTTTATATGTTTGTCTCTGACAGATAGTCCAAATTCATGCTGAAGGGAAACTATTATTTGTTGTACATCCCTGAAATTGATTTTCACTATCTATTTCTAGCAATGGACTGTTTGCTGGATGCTATCAGTAAATTAAGTAATTGTCTGTGGGGAGCCTTGTGTGAAGAAGCTCCACTAGAAAATGAGTACTACTGGTTTGCCAGAAAAAGCCAGCAGAGGGAGGTACTGTTGTGTTTACCAAACAAGGCATTACACCTCTTCTTGTCATCAGAAAGAGATGATGGCTGGGAAGCACTTGTTGGGTTAACTGACTTTTTGCTGTCTGTCATTCAGTATTTGTGCATTTACCAGTTCTCATGCAGGTGTTTAATTTTTGCTATGGTTGCATGTTGAACCCAAGCCTGTAGCTCCCAGGAACTCTTAGTGATTTGAGTATATCTGTGTAGCAAAATGAGTTTTAAGGGAAAGGGGAGAAGAAAAGGGTTACTTTTTGGTTTTCTTTTATTTTGAACTTAGTTTGTCTTCTGTTAGTGTTTTTGGAAACCCATAAAATACTTTAAAATCTTTCCTGTACATCACTGCACATTTAATCTGATGTATTTTGCAGTGATTTAGAGTTACTAATTTGTCCTAGATTTTATATGAATCCAATTAATTCAGGTCACAGAGAAAGAAATAGACTTGAATAGAAAAGTCAGTTTCAAACGTTATCGTGGTATGTTGTTGTAAGCCTGTGGCTGTTTTGTGGGAAGAATGAGAAGAAAAGTAGAGCAGGAGAATTCTATTAGAATGTTTATCTAATGATTGCTATTATAAACAATTATTATTAAGATTCCTTAAATACCACCTTTTGCCATCGTTTTCTTCTCCAGTGGAAATTCTGAGTACCTCTTCCTTTTCAAAACCAAATATTTCTGTAAAAGCTTCAGCAAAATCAACAGAAGCACTTTCCACTTATAGAAGAACAGGGAAAATGTTGTTTTTCAAGTCTCCTTTTATTTGATTAAATGCATCAGAGAAAAAGAAAAAAAAAAAAAGGAAACTGAAAGATGGTAGTGTCTTCACTAGGGAGGTATGAAAGCTAGTTTCAGTTTGGGTGAGTTACAGTTGTTTAAAGACTTGCATAAATATGAATCACTTGTGATTTATATTTCATCCAAAGGATGTGAGATGGTAGGTTATAGTATGTTATTCACACGTAGCTGAGGTACCTCTGATTCATGCCTATAAGTAAGGCATCAGCTGGTCTCACACAACCCGTTAGTATCTGTGGGAATAACGTCACTGACTATAGTCAATATTTAATCACGACCCAGTAAGCAAAAATTGGGCACTGAATAAAGCTGTGTCCTACAGGTAAGCCAAAGGGACAAATGTGGGTGCTGATTAATCCCTTTACTGTGGTCTCATTTATCACAAGAGCTTTCAAGTGATGAAATTTGAAGGCATGCAATTTTATTTTCATAGCTGTGAAAAATACATTTCATAGGTTTGGATGTAACTTCTTAATAAATGTTGGACTGGATGATCTTAAAAGTCTTTTCAAACCTAGTTGATTCTATGATTCTATGAAATGTGAAATCCTGCTTTCTTTTGCACTCACATAGGCCTCAGTATCAGCAAGCTATAAACTGTGAGCTGCAAGCAGGGGTTCATGTTCCTAAAATAGTGCCAATGCTTAATGGAATAACTCTAGCCACATAAACAGCTTTTGTGGAGTCAGTATGGCCCTGCTGAGGAGTACAGCAAACGAAGAGGGTGTATGGTATTGACTGTAAACTGTTTCAACGTTCTCTTGGCTTTGCTGTAGGTAATAATGCAATGAGAGCAAATAATGGGAGCTAATAACATGTGGAAAAAATAATGGGAACTTATTATGGATAAATGTAATTGCACATTTCATGCTTTGCTTTTTGTAATCGGTACTTCAAGTCAAACACTAAAATGCATTAATTAAACACCAGTTTCCCACAGAACTCAGTAACTTGTTAGTGGCCCTTAAAATATTAATACCATTATCCAGGTTGTTCGCAGTCCAGCATGGATCAGCATTTGGCAGTCTGGTCAAGCTGTGATTACTTCAATTAATGAACTCAGTGGACTGGCAGTAGGAAGCAGAATGCACCCCATAGCTGCAGGCTGATTGTTGCATTACTCACCAGGCCTGTAGCAACTAAGTTAAATCATGCTGAGGAACAGTGTCTCCATAACTGCATAGTAACTGTTCAGGCTTGGATACTATGACCTTGTCCATGCCTATGTTTTTGTGGTCATTTGAAGAGTTCCTTGGCCCTAAGCAAGGGAAATCTTGTCTAGCAAAGCAGGAGTGTTTAGGTGAGAGGCACATTATTACATAAAACATACTCTGGTTTAGATAGCTTTTGTCTAAATTGATGCCAAACAGGAACTGAAAGTACGGATAACAATATTCACTAAAGGTTTAATCTAGAAAACATCCAATAAAAGTAAATCTCAAGCCATATTAGCAGGATTTCTTTTTTTCCTTTCAATGTACTTCATCAATGGGCTTACAGAACCAGAATCCTTATCTGCCTGCTGTCTGTCCAGTGTGTGGGCATATCATGCCCTGTATCATTCTGAGATTTCAGGTACTTTTATAAAGGTTATATGTATTACATAGCTAAAGCTATTTTTGACGTTTAATTTAAGAGCATCTCTGGGAGTAGCTAAGTTCTTATGCAGGAGATGGAAAGAGGGAGCTGCCTTTGTAAAGTGTATCTGACTTATATGACTAAAATGACCAGAGGTTCCTGATATGATACTACCTGTTAAAACCTCACTGCTTGTCCAAATGATATCACAGTTGTCTACAGCCTCTGTAGATCCCTCTTTTCCCTATTTTGTCACTTAGTTATTCTCTTGCTTCGAGAGTTCTGGTGTATGAAAATCTCATATTTATCTTGTGACAGATAATGCTTTATTTTGCCTTCAGCTTGTTTTCATGCAATCTATTTCATACTGATTTTGTTAATATTGCTGTACTTAAGACTTATACTATCTCCCCATGGCATTGGCTGTATTTACTTTCCAAATAATATTGTGCTATAATCCTGCTGAATTTCAATTTTATCCTCCAATCAAAATCATGACACTGTATAGCCATTGCTTTGTAAACTGCATTTTTCATTTTTCCTTATGAAGCTTTTGGCAAGGAAACTGTCAGCCTGTAATCAGCTGGACTGCATGGGTTTACAGGCAGGCTGTGAAGGAGGGGAAAGCTTAGTCTTATGTGCTGTGAGGCCATTGCAGGTAGTGCTTCTGTGGCCCCTATATGCTCCTGCCCATCTAGGCAATCCTCTTGATGGTAGGTATATAAATAGCTTAATAATTAATGAAAGATTTAATAAGGATGTAACCACCTTGTTCTACTCTCAGCTCACCACCAACGTCTTCAGATTTCTTCAAAGTCAGGTGGAGTCACCTTCTACAAAAGTGTGCCTTTGTCAGAAGCAAGTATTTCAGCTCCAAAAGATAGTAGTTTCTTTTATTTTCCTGGTAGTTTCTTTTTGCCTTGCATGTTTTGTAGGCAGTCAGACTACGTACAGTTGTGTTCTCTCCTGGTCTTAAACTCTGATTTTAAAATGCTCCAAATTAAATTATCATTATCTTTTTTCATTAAGAGATAGAAATGTTTAGCTAAACTGAATGGTCCCCTGGCATTTCTAAGGCCCTATGTGCACATGCATTCATGAAGATTTACAAAGAGCCAAGGCAGCCACACAGAGATGGCAGATGCTTTATTAAGAGGTGAATTGTAGCACAGAAAGAGAACAGAAAGCTGGGCTGGGGTTTTCTTCATCAACACAGACTGGTCTGCATCAGTTCCCAAAGAGTTCTCCATGTAAAATTAATCTGCAAGAATATTAGCATATGAATATCACAGCTTATGAACCAATACTCTTGTTGAATAACTTTCCATAACTAATGCCTACACACTGAATGGTTTTCGATACTCCTATAAAAAAACCTGCTTCTGAAATGTGATTTTATCAAATAGTTGGTATATTGCTAGATCAATGAAGTCTGTTACATATTCCAAACATAATGGTATGTAAATTAAACTAAAAGTTAATTTTACATTTTCCCTGAGCAACAAAGTGACGTCCTGATGGATATTTCATTTTAATTTTCTTGGTAGATCATATTATATTTTCTTTCTTCTGTTACTTCCTGTAAACAGTATAATTTCATATTGCTGACAGCATATATACTAAATACCACAGTGAACCAGGGAGAATTGTATTATTCTGTATATACTGACAAATCTCTTTGGTTAATGTGCATTCAATAAAGTTAAAATAGCAAATATTATTTAACTAGGGGAAAAGCACAATGAATGTTATTAATGTGCTTTGCCAGTGTTATGCATGTGCCACATTTTTTTTCTTTCCTTTGAAAATATAGTTTTATTGAAATAAGTAAGAAAAAGAAACTACATTACTGCATAAAAGTGAAATAGCAATAAAGATATTTGTTTCAGCACAGTCTAAAATTATAAGAGAGCCTATTTCTTTTGGGGGGGGCAGTGGAGAGAGGGCATTAAATGCTGTTCTCTGTTTCCAATTAAACAGCAGAATTAAAGATAAAATAAAAGTTTAAGAATCAATATTTTTTCTTCCTCAGCCAGATGCCCTCCTGTATTTTTGAAGTCATATACCCATAGGAAGAATTTAAAAAATGACCAGCTGCTTATTTTGCCTCCATTTCACAGAACTGAAATACTGTCCTTCATAAGGAGCCATGTAACAAACCAAAGTTGAAAAAACACTTCAGGGAGCCTTTAGCTAAAGCTCTCTTAGCCCCCATTGTCTCACAGGAGTGTCAATCAGTATGGAAAGTGCCAATCCCCTTGTCAGTGAATGGTTTATGTTTGAGAAGCCTCAGTCGGGTGCTTAGTTTTTGCTTGTGCTGCAGTGGTGTTACCATGTCAATGCTGTCAAGCTCGTTGACTGATCCTTCCAGCCCCAACTTCCATAGGGCTGGAGGAATCCAAAACCAATGGTAGTCTGCCTTTGAAGGAGCACCACAAGGTTGTGCTTGTGGTGCCCATGAGAGCTAACGAGCCAAATGGCATCTCTGTGGGCTTTGTTGAGAAAGAAGGTTGGCCGAGATGATTGCCTCCAGTGCAGCAGTCTTTCTGCCCTATCTGTTGCTCAGGGCTGCTTCTTCCCTTTCTTAAGTCTAAGCCTGTCTTTCTCAACTCTTCCAGCTGTAGCCAGTGACCCTGGGTTGTTTATAGCCATTGAACTGGGCTCCAGTGCTGGTGTTCCTTGCTGTTACTCCTGCTTCAGCTCCACCTCACGTCAGAAACATTTGGTGCCAAGCCATTAGTTGCATGTCAGGCCCTGGTCTCAGGGCAGCCTTGGTGAGCATATGGCCTGATGGAGGAAGAGTGGCTGTCCATTTGCTGGTGTACCCTTTCTGGCAAAGGACTTGCTGCTGTGCTGTACAGGATTCTGGCTGTCTCCTGCCATGATGCAGTATGTGTCTGTCCCTTCAAACCCCCTGCATTTCAGCCATGATTGGTTTTATCATTAGCACTGCCTCACATTTTTACCAACTGAATCACTGCTACAGCAGCATAATATATAATAATGTGTATTTCCAAGTGCCAGGGCTTCTCGTTTAAAGCTTAACTCAACTTTAAATCCCTTTGGAAAGGGAAAGCCTTTAAAATACTTAATAAATTCTAATCTTAATCATATTCATCATTATTAAAATTTGAAATAGGTTGAGATACTTAAGGTAAGTGAAATGAAAAAACTAATAAAGGGCATGAAACACACTGGAGAAATGGAAGAATAATTGCTAAAGATTAGGAAATCTAAAACGGCCAAACATGAGAAAGCTGTAATTTCCAATAAGCATTTATTTAAAAGTTTTGCAATAGCTTAATAATATAAAAGGAGATTTTAAAAATGAATTGAAAGTTAAGTGCAGCAGAGTGGCAAGAAATACTTAAATCTATTAAAACTTAAACTAGTCCAGTCTGTGGGTTTCATGCATGATTTAAGCCTTGTCAGTTCTTGAGAGCTTTGATTCATTTTTCATCAAAGAGACAACACTACTGTTGTTGTTAATAATAATAATTATTATCATAGTGGTAATCGTAGTTTTTATAATTAGTGCCTAGGACTAATAAAATACTATGGCTGAAGACACTAGCTTGCTTAGTCTTGTAGAGGCAGAACAACAAGATTTTTCTCTTCCAATGAATGTGTAAGCTAATGTGACCTCTTAAAATATTTTGGTTTCAATTAAAAGTTCTAAAAATGCAATTGAAATGTAGGCTTCTATTGTATCCTTTTTTCTTTTTTTCTTTAATGTTAATGAATAAAATGTGCCTTTCTTGACTATTGGAACATATTTGAGAAACATTTTTTGAGAGCTGTAGACCTCTAAGCCTAAGGCAGAGAAATATCATACCCCAGGAAATTTAGGGAAATTGACTTTTTGAGTGATGCACTGCACTAGGGGTGTTTGGATGGTGCCCTTCAGTATGTATTCTGTGAGAGAAATTGGAATTAAATATTAAAAAAAATTGAATCTATTAATTTTATTTTTATTTTAGGAATTACCTACCTTGACCATGCTGGTTCAACACTTTTCCCAGAGAGTTTACTTAAAGCTTTTACTGATGACCTCAGAAATAATGTTTATGGTAAGTGCAAAACAGAGTTCCCATCAGTCTTCTCAAGTTCAAACAGATCAAAACTGTGCCTCTTGAATTGCTGGAACAGTACTTCTGTGGGTATTTTAATGCTTCTACAGAGCACTTGGAAGACCAGTGATTCTGTAAAGGAGTCATAGTTCCTTTATGTTATCCCTGGCTTTGTTCTTTGGTGGTCAAGGATGTGTCTGTATTGATGAATAAGAAAAGTCAAAGGGAGCATGACTCTGCTGCCCAGGGGTTAAGGCACCCCACTGGGGATAAACAGTAGCTCTGAAAACTGTTTGTTCAGTCTTTCCACACACACACACACACACCCCCAAAATACAACAAAACTAATTTCTTATGAAAGGACCAGAATCCAGAACCACCCCCTTCTCAATGATAGTCATCATAGGGAGCTTATACTGTGGCTTAGTACAGAAGGAAGCTTAGCTAAAAGATGCCAAGTGAATTGGCGCTATACCTCTCGCAGACTATTAGACTGATGTGCATAATCACAAACAGGATGTGTATTGCCAAAGCAATCTTGCGCTTAAAAAAGTGAGTAAAAATATCTACAAATTGTGTAGTATCTAGGTATAGATTTAGCTATTGCAGTTGTGAATGTGGGCACTTTAGCATCATCTGTAAGTACTTTGTCCCCAGATCCTCTACTTAAACCTTTCATCTCTTTCTAACATTATTATCTAGCTTTTGCAAAGAAAGGTTGGACCAGATGATCCTTGTGGTCCCATCCAACCTGGTATTCTGAGTCTATGAGCTAAGAACCACATACTGAATGTGCTTTCATACAAAGGCAGCAGCATCCATTGTTTAGGAAATACTGTTACTGTGTGAAACAGTTTACATTAGAGTGATTCATGTTGAACCAGAAAACAAATATACTGTTCAGTATTATCTATATATTCTGTTACTAGTCCCACTGAAGAAATCGAGATATCTTACTGTGTTACTATCTATGGGCTATGTGTCCTTTTTGCTAGTTTTGTGTCAATCCTGTGCTCCCTAATACTTGGAGCAAAGAGATTCTTCACTTAGAAACTAGATACAACTGTTCTAAAAGAAAACTGTTCAGTGAAGCACTGGTACACTTGAGCTTATCACCTGGGCAAGCCACTTGACAGTTCTGGGTAGTTTTAATTTTCAGTGTGCCATTGTACTTGTCATTTCCTTCTCTTTTGTTTCCTGAATGCTGGGAAGACCAGGATCCAGAGTGTGGATCCGCTATGAAATAGGTGTTGTTCTTGATAGGATTAGGTTTTTTTGCTGTTACAAGATACGTTGGTTCGATTACATTCAAAATCTTCTATTCAAGTGCATGTCAGTGCTGTTAAAATTAATGTTCTGTCACTACAGTCTTTGTAAAGTGAAATGTATGCACTCTGATTCTAGTTATTTCAAACAACATTGGGCTCAACTCTTACGATAAGTGCAATCTCTAGCAGAAAAATAAATTCATTTGTGAATCAATTGAGTGCTTGTAAAAAGAAATAGTAGTGCTGCCAGTTTGGAGCAGATTTGCATCGTACCTATAATGCTATGGGAGAACAAACTCTATAATTTCTAATACTGCATTCATCTAAAATGATAATATGGGCTCTAGTATGGTCAAATCTTTTTTTTTTTTTCAGTTATATCTCTGATATGCTGAGGATAGTAAAGAGTTAATTTAAAACACACAGATGTGAGTGAGAGGCGAGTTTGACTTCCAGCTCTTTTTATTTTTTATTATTCTTGGTGCTAATCCACAGGCTTGAAGAACTGCAGTTTAGCTGTTGCATGTGTAAATGAGGGAAAGTAATGTAAGTAAGAGACATTCTCACTTTTAAATTGAGAATATTTGAATTGGAAATTACAGAAGTGCAACATCAGACATGAAAAGTCTAAGTATTAGATTTGGGTTTGAGCTCTAAATTTATTATTCTTTTCAACACCTTCACTCAATAACTTTCAGCAAGGTGATTTTGAAGTTTTCAAGAGAGTAGCTGATACTGTAGCTTACTGATGAAACTGTATTAATATAACTGCTTTTCTTTTTTCTTTTTTCTTTCTCTTTCCAAACTGTTTAGGTGTGTTCTTTGAGCATTTACTAATAGGAAAGTGTGCTGTGCCTGTGTCGATATTGCTGTAATCTTTTCTGCTCAAGAAGATCAATTCATGCTGTTCTTATGTGCTGTCTTAATTATTAATATGTGCTTGTCATTAGCTGTGCAAAAGTGGCTACTAATTTTGCAATAAAACTTATATTTTCATAAGCTATTTAAATTTCAAACCCTAAAAACACCAGGGTTAGTCCTGGTGTCCAACCATGAATGTGTATTATCTCCAGATGCTGCCTCTTCTAAATTGTTTCTTAGCTAGTGTGCAAATATATTTATGAACGTGTATTCTGTCTATTTTTTTCCTTGTACATTTGTGAATATGCAGTTATGTTGTTTTTTTTTTTAAGGGAACTATCTAAGTATTAGTAGCTGAAGATTCAAGGTCTGTCATAATTGCTTTCTTCTGTTATATGTCCCTTCTCTTGACTAACCACTCAAAGCAGCTTCAGGGCGTTGCTGTGAAGTATATGTTAAATCTTTCTTTGTCATCTTTTCAGGCTGGCTTGGTGTAATACTTTCATAAAAGAAAAAAATTAATGGCAAAAATGTGATTAATGATTAACTTCTATATCTCTGTTGTCTCCTAGGCAACCCTCATAGTCAGAATATCAGCAGCAAGCTGACGTATGACACAATCGAGCATGTCCGATACAGGTAGAATAATCTTTCTTTCAGATGTTGCACAATGCACTTCATAGTTTTATTTTTGATTGGCCTGTGCTGTTTTGATGACTTTAATGAGATGTCATTTTCTGAGGGTCATCTATCACATCTAAAGAAAACACCTCACTTATTAAGCACAAGGTACTTGTACAACCAAGTGTTGGACAGTCAGTTCTTTTTCTCCCAGATGCCCTATTTCTCAAAGTTGTGGAGTTAAATTAGTGCTGTAATATAAGTCTACGGTTTTAATTAAGATATAGAAGTTGCAATCTCAAAAGTGATTATTAGTAAGATGGTATGGTAAGATAGTAAGGTGGAACGAAATACAAGGGCATAGTTAAAATTCAGATGAAATTAAATAGATTATAATGGCTTGTGAGAATTTATAAAAAGCTTATGGGAATGTGTACATTGTACATCAGGTACTTCTGTTGAAGTAATAAAATACCTGTTAATGTAATTTAGTGTAATTTTTAAGAGAAAAAAGAAAAAGAAAAGGTAAAATTGAGCGCCGGGGCTTCTATGTTTGGCAAGTGGGTGAACTGAATCTCTAAATAAGATATTCCCCTGAAAGCCTGGGATAGAGTATGCTGAAAGTACACTTCTTGCCATTAGACATCATGAAGAAATATACAACTCAGGTACTTTGTTAGTAGTTTTAGGGGTTGTTTTAACTAACTTGCTATTTTATAAAATATGTCTTTATTGAAGGACATGTATGATTTTAGTTTGTTTGTCTGCTTTTAATGGCACTCTTTGCACAAGAAAAGAAGTGTTGTGGATTCCTCTTTGTTTTGTCATCTTTCTTAAAAGCAAAGATTTCTCCAAAACACATTACAGAATTCAGATCAGTAGTGATGAAACTATAGCATTGTAATGTTCATAGTTGTAACAAAGGAAATCTGTTGTACTCCTTTCTGCTGCTTTTTATCTGACTACATTTTTATTAGGTGTGAAAAAACCCCAAGATTTCTAGCTGGAAGGTGCTGCTGGCTATAACCTGTTTTTACCTTCCCACCCGCATCCCCCTCCAATTTTCTGGAGAACTATTTATTTTTGCTTCTTCTGCAACTATTTCAATATACTTTGCAGGCTGACAACCTATTAATGTACGCCCAAATGAAATGAGACTATCTAGAAGGAATAGCTGCTTGCAAAAGCAGACACTTATAGCCAAATACAGAAAGCCCTGCAGCCCTCCAGAGTCTCCTGAGCCTACCTGTGTGTTCACATGCAACGTTAGCATTCTGGTTTCCATTTACTTTCAGTGATATTTCAGTGTTGCCATTCATTATTCTTCTTATGAAGGCACAGTAGAAAGTGTAGCTGTTTCTAGAATAGCTACTGTTGTACTCTGTGTTCTTCATCTTTAGGGAGTAAGGAAATAGACATTCACCATGTAACAGATTACTCTAAAAGGGCTGGCATCTTCTGCTTGTTTCATTTTGGATCCTGATCTAGAAAAGATTAAGACTTCTATAAGAAAAGGATGTAAGATGATAAGAATCAAACCAGAGGGTTTGGTGTTTTTTTTTTTTTTTTTT
>NDXB01005609.1:0-36412 GCA_002631895.1 Agapornis roseicollis | reverse complement strand
TTTTTTTTTTTTTTTTTTTCAGTTAGTTGGTTGGTTTTTTTTTTTGTTTTTAAGGAGAAAAGCCCCCTGCATCCAATGAATACCTTTAGTATTGCACATAAAAGGATTTGTCATCTATCCCTATAGAAATTTAGTCATTATTCCTCAATAAAAATTTTAAAAGCATAGTCATAAAAATTCAGGAAGAAAATGCCCCAAAACTAGTCAGTAAGTTGTCTACCTAAAAGGCAGTGAAAGTATATTAAAAATCTATATTTCCATGCTGTTGCAGCTAATCAAAATAAGCAATACAGCAAGAGAGGGAGACTTATCTGTCCTGCATCACAGTACATAGACTGGATTTCCTTAGTGAAAGAATAATTTAGTGGCTAGTTTCAGAAATCTTAAAACAAATAGCTTGTATATGAATCTGCTTCTGGCACATGGATGCAGCCAGAAATATGGCTTTTTCCAGTGTTTTATTCCAACGTAATATGGTTTTTTTTAAAGAAAAATTAATTTGATTTTCTGATGAGATGACACAAGCAACTAATTAAAAGTGAACACAAAGCTTAATTTCTGATTTATATTAGTCAATATTAGTGATAGCAGCATCAGAATAGACTTTCAAGTCTGGCATTTTACACTGTTCCACAGTACAAAGTTGTATGACTTCATTTTGCCTTATTATTTGCTTGGTAGAATTAACTCTTAGAACATGGATTTGCAAGAAAATAACATAAATAATTAAATATTTGAGTCAATGGATGTTTTCTATCACTTAGGAAATTACAACAATCAAAGCATCATACCTCTTGATCAGCTGAAGTACAATAAGAGTAAAATAACTATTTTATTCTTAAAAAAATTGCTTCTCTTTACTTGAAATGAACTGCAGAGATATTTTTAACATTGTGTGTATCTCTGCTTAAGCATTAGTGCTTCTGAGAAGAGGAAGCAAGAACTGTAGTAAACCTTACTAAAAAGTGTTAAATGTATGCACCAAAAGTTTATAGATCCTTTTTATGACTTTGCTTACAGATGTATGGAAATGCCATTGCTCCAATTCCATAGAGCTAAAGAACATAACTGCAGTATCTCCTTATGATGCTTCAGATAATGCAACTCAAGAATTCTTTATACTGAGTATTAAATAACCCTTTTTCCATACGGAAGCATTTTAAAATACTAGTTTTCTGAATATTTTAAAACTTTGTCCTTGTAGATTTTACAATATCAAATTGTGTAGCAGTGTCTTCTAACCAGAGCCAGACTGAAGTTTTAGTGTTGTTTTATGTTTGTGGTGTGTTTAAGAAATGTGAGAGGACATTTTTATTTAAACACAGTTTTGTTGAATTTAATAGAGTTTTAGTGTCCATCCTCGAACTTTTAGGTACTGTGATATGCTAAACTTAAGCATACTTTGGGAATTCAAACATACATTAAAAAAGAACCCACAATATTTCAGCTGAGATTTCACAGACAGTCATCTAGACTGTGGCGATATGTATCATAAAATATTACAGAATTTTCTCACTGAAGCTAAAAGGATTTGTCATTGACCTAAATGGCATCAAGTTTAAATGTGGAACCAAAACATATATTTCTATAAAGGCCTCTCTCAAAATGTGCCATCTAAGTGAACTGTAAGAGGAGATTAATCTCTGAAGCCTGTGCATGCAAATGAAAAAAGGTGGCCAGTGGGCATATACAAAATGAATGTAAATGGTTTAGTATTTTTAAAAGTATTTGTTTCTGTGGTAAAACACATAGGTGATACTGGATTTTGCTAAGGAAGCTGTCTTATAAATGCTGTTTGCAATTTAATTTACTTTGTAGAGAACATTTCATGATAGTAGGGTAAAGCTTTACATTTCCTCTGTAAGCATTCTACATTGCTTATGAAGTAAGTTTCCATTCCAAGTCTATTTTTTTTATTATAACATGTTCTGAAATGGTGCTATGCACAAGATAAGATTTTATTTTCTTTTATTCCCAGGTTTAAGCAGTTCTGTGTCTGAAAATAGTAACATTAGAATTGGTACATACATGAAAATTGGTTGACCTTTCTTACACAGGAAGAAATAGTAGATACAGTATCTGCTTAGTATTGATTTGTCCTTTGCAAAGGTCATCAACAGGAGACCGTACAGATGAGTGACATCTGAGTGCTGCATCCTGTCCTTCTTAATGGTACCTATCAACCTGAAAACCTCATTTCAAAACTGAGATGGTTCAGCACTTTTGCATTGTTTTACAGTACCATTTACAAATGATGATTTTCCTCATCCTACTGCTCAGCACGGCAAGTCTGAAATACCAGTCAGTGAAGTCTAGCAAAAGGAGTCAGTGTTCACCAGGGTGGTGGCTTATTCTGTACAATGGCACATGGAAGAATCATTAGAGGATAATTATGAATAATGGATATTTTTTTTGGAAGAGCTTGATGGTAGGCAAGGTGGATAATCTTTTTCCTGAATGATTTTATGTAGTTGTGCAATGAAATAATCCCAGTGTGCCCACAGTGAGCTGGCTGATATCCCAACTCCATGCTCTATTATGCACTGCACAGCAACAGAGCAATGGCTTTGGTGCAGGTGCTTCTTGTTTTCTCCTTGGCCACACTTATGCTCTTCTGCAACTATAGGAACCTTCTTTTTATTTTTTTTGTCTCCTTCTTAGCACTAAAAGAAATAAAGCTATTCAGGTGAGTAGTAAACTTAAAATGAAGACAAATGTCTCCATTTTATAGACAGTTGTTTTGAGGGGTCAATCCATTAATTTAGGCGGGTTTATTCTTTGCAATCCTATGCAAGGTAGTAAAAAGCTTCTGGACAGGGTAACAGGTACTGTTATTTTTTAATTACTTAGGATACTGGTTTAAGGAGCAATGAAATCAGTCTGTTTTATTTTGGAACTTTACTCATGGACTTTTGTCTCTGTTTTTCTAAAGTCATTAACATGATAAACTAAAGCTTTAGAAAGGAATTTGTTAATACTGTTACTCTTTCAGTAGTCATCTTTATACCTTCACAGTTTTTATGAAGAGACTGCAGTAAATAAAAGTTGTGTGTCATCTTAAGGTCCTTTCCAACCCTAACTATTCTATGATTCTATGGTCATGCTCTTTGAGTAATCTCTGTTGCAAAGAAAGCCAAATCTGTAATGCTCCATTTAATGAAAGAAATAAATATTTCAGTAAAGTAAATTAAAATCTGGAGGTCAGGTTTGCTACTTTATAATCACAAAGGATGAAATGTTTCTGGGCAATTCAGAGTTTAATTTGTATGGATGGTTAGAGGGTGTTTTGCAAAGAGTTCTGAAAAACAGTGAATACGACCTTTAATTATTTTCCTTCCCAACTCAGGAAAAAAATTCAGGAATCTGCTTTTATAATGTAGCTGTGACAAAGAAACAATGGAGAATAAGTTTAAAAGCAATCTTGCTGTGCCATTGCTCTCTAAATGGCATTCAGAGTAGGGAGAGTGGTGCAGGCTTACTTGGATTTAGGCCACCATCTTAGCTCATATTTTTTAAGTGCACATAGCATTGCTGCCTCCTCAGCTGCTCTTTTGGCAAAGACCTGATGCCCTCTATGTCTGTGGGGAAGGCTGGGAGAGGGCACCTATGGGTGCTGATGAATGAGCTATTCCAGTTGGAGCAAAATACATTGATAAAAGTAGTGACATTTCTCCAATGCAAATTCTGCTTTCCCCTTTTCTACGTATCTTTGTCTCTTTCAGGATTTATATGGAAGCTTTTTTGCCTCACAAAGCTGTACAATACTTGTAGAAGGAATGCAGTGTTTCTCCTTCTTCTGGATTTGCAGTTACTTCCTAAGAAACAGTATAGTGAGACACTGGTCTGTGACTTTTCTGGAAACACTTGTTGCCCAAGCTGTTTAGCGAGTAGACACCTAGTCCTGTTTAGCTGTTTGGAATGCTAGCCAGCTCCAAGGGAATCTGACAACTTCATTACTGGCCTAGATGATTATTTACATTCTAAATAAGATGGAATATTTAGCACAAAAATGATTTCTGCCATCCTCTGTGTGCACCTGTTTGTGCTTGACAACTTTGTTTTGACTACAGCGTGCTTCTGTTTCTCAGCATAGTTATATAGTGTTGAAGAGGTGCTTCATTTGTTCAAGTCAAGAAATTTTGAATCCCATCTTGAGTTATGCATGTTGTGCAAAATTCAGTTGACTTTTTTCTCTTGTTTATTTTTTTTTTGAAATCTTCAAACACCTTTTTTTTTGCTCCACCATCTGAAACTTACTCAATAACCTTCTACTGAGAATTGCATGACAGATAGAAGTTTAACCTAAAACTATTGCATTTTATATTTACCATCATAACCCTGGGAAAAACTAATTCATCCATGTTTTTAGTAGCACATAGATAATTTATTACTGCACCTTTTAAAGAGGTCTCTAAGAATCTTCCTGTGAAGTTAGCAAATCCAGTATTGAGCTTTATTTTAAATCTTACTCATTTCACTTATAAAGCAGTCTGAATATCTGTTGTTATAATTACATTGTTGAAGAGACATTACAGCATTTCAAAGGGTGGCATGTGTGTCTCAATGAATCTGAAATTTCTGGTGTCACTTCTGTTAAAAGGCAGATCTTTTTGCACAAATCCTTATACTTGCTACCTGCACTCCACCTTGCTGCAGTTTTAACCACCAAACTCGAGTCCTTTAAGGGTCATCATTTTCATTATGAGTCTTTTTCCCCATCCAAAAGCATGTAAATTCTGACTACTTACTGTTCTGTTTCCTCAGCTCTTTAGTACTGTTTTTGTTACACTTCATGATCCTGTCTTGACTTTTAGCAATTTAAAGAGTGGTATCCACTGAAATGGTTTTAGTCCAAAGTCTACCTAAGTGAATAGCTATTAGTGTTGATTGTATTTTTTATCATTATGAACAGGGGCTAGCTAGTTCATGGCATACTCTTTAGATTTTGAAAAAAAAAAAAAATAAGTATATATTTGTAAACTACTGATTAACTTCTAACCCCCTGAATTTAGGGATGTGTTCAGGAGCTTCAATTATTTGTCCAGAAGCAGATAACATCTGCAAATAGTAGTAACCTTGGGGAAGATGTCTCTGCAGTATTTGAGTGATTTCATTACAATTTTTTTTTCCTTTTAGTTGTGATGTTGCCTGGGAATTATCTCTGTCCCTATTATATCAAGTGTAGCTGTGGCTACCTTCTCATCTCTGATAATGCCATTGTTTTTATGTGTTGTTGTAGATTATGTGTAGCTCATCCAGTCTTCTTGCAGATAGAGAAAACACATTTACTTTTCCAAACAATGGCACACCCCTTGAGGTCTCTCTTTCTCTAAGAGCAGGCTATTTATGGTAACCATGCTAAATGCTGTAGTCCTAATGCTGGTGGATTTTTTTCTGTTCTGTTGCCCTCTGAAACCTTTTGTCTTGCTGCAGGTCTCAGTTAATGTCTATTAGTAGTGGTTACCTTTCTGCCTCCCCTCCGCACTGAAAATCCACTTGGCCACAGGCAGATACCAGCTAGCCATGTAAATATGTAACGACTTGTAACTTAGGTCATTGCTGCACTGCTGAAAATTTGAACCTTTCTGTGGCAAAAAGCAAGGCAATTGCCCAGCTTATAAGTTAACCAAAGGGACTGGAGCCAGGGGGAGTACTGCACCAGCAGTGCTGAGCAGAACAAACTAACAGGGAGTGAAGAAGAATGAATGGTGGTGACTGGCAAAGGGTAATGACATGGTGCAAACCAGCCAGCTCAGCCCAAGCAGGAACGAAGTGAGAGTGTGAAGTCCCAGTGAGGATTTTTAGGAGGTTTCAGGACAGCCAGGTCATAAACATATCTGGGCTAGTATGGTTCAAGAGTATGGGAATGCACTGAGGTTGAGTCTCATTTCCTGCTATTACAGGGTACTTTTCATCTACTATTGGTGATCTTTTCCCACTGGGAGGGCTAGAAAACTTGCTCTTCCACTGGATCCTGCAAAGTCAGTGTTCTTTCTTTTCTGCACCAGAAATTTTTGTTGCCTATAGGCTTTTGTGGTCTTTTCTACTTTTATCACCTTCCAATGCATTTATGTAGAGGAGACCTGTCCCATTCAACTGTTTTCGTAGGTTGAACAAGATAAGCTCCTCTAGCTTCTACTTCCAAGGTGTACTTTCACCCCCCACTCCAATCTCATTGACCTTGTCTCTGGGCTTGTTCTGGATTGCCTTCATCTTTCAAAAATGTGTAGCCAAAATAGAATGGGGTTGTTGAAGTAAGTCTTACAGCATGGCAATCAAGGCTATGATAATTAAAACAGAATAAAAGATTCGTTAAATGTAGGTGTGGCCTGATCAAGTGCTCTGGGTTCTAGGAGAAGACAAAAAGTATTGTAAAGATAAGTAAATGGCAGTGGCATTTCAAATGAATAGAGGAAAGCTACAGCCACAATGAATTTCCAGGCTGAAAGAAACTACCTCTTTGTGGTGATTCTTCTAAAATGTGATAAACTTGTTGGAAGATGGTTTGTCATGTTTGGTTTTGTTCTGAATGTTCATGCTAGGCTGAGAGTGATAATGTGGTCCATATACTGGTTGATACTGATATGAATGGAGCAAAAATGAAAGAAGAGCGTGAGATTTTGTGAGTGTTATGTCGGAAACTACATTCACTTGAAAGAGAACAAATTATTTCATTCTCTTGATCACTTTGAGCATCTAGTTCTTTGAAGCTAAATGCACTAGTTTTCATTGGTAGTTTGAAAATATGCAACAAATAAGTGCCTAAAACTCAGAAAGACATTTGTAGTGTATGTTGGCAATATTAATGAGTTCCTTCTAAGTTTATTTATTCTTTTGTTTCTCTGCTTATTTCATTCAAGTTTCTCACCTCTTTTAAACTTTATTTCTAACAAGAAAGTTGTAGGCAAAGATGTCCTTGAAATTGAAGGGTGCCTAAGAAGCAGCATAAATCATGGTAATATACAGGAATATGAAAGATAAATGAAGCAACACTTTGAACAGAACTATGTCCTTTATATTAAGGTTAAAAACATCTAGTGAATCCAGGTTTAATTTGCTGCATTTTATTAGTATATTTGCTATGTGTCAAGGAAGAAGAAAATTGCATCATTCTTATTATTGACTGCCAGTTCAATAACATGTTGCTAATACTTTAGAATTTATTGCATTCTTCTGGGTGGTGAGACTGTTTAGAGGAGTAAGATGTGTATACTTTGATTTTATGAAGACTCTCTAGGCTTGTAGTGAATCCAGTGTTCACAGTCAATAGCATTCAGAATAGCTTTTCAATACACAGGCTTTTCTCAGCCATACTCTTACCACTTATTTTAGTTTGTCTTTCTTTACCTTTTTTAAAGCTTTTTAGTATTTCACTAGGTTTTTTGTTTTGGTTTTGGTTTTTTTCACAATACTGGTTACACAGTAAGGAGTTTCTAGAGATAGGAATCATTTCTTGGAAAATCTGTCTCTGTTCACAGACCAGATTTTTCTGACTTGTGAGCAGACTGTGTATGAAAGCAGTGTTGTCTTAGAGGAAGCGAAAGAAACCAAACCACCAAAAGATGAAAGATGACGAACTAAAACTGACCTCTGGAATATAATGCTGAGGCTTTTGTGTTAATAAGGGAAGCACTGTGCTTTATTGGTGCAAGGCATAATCCTACTTAATTTTGCCCTGCTAAGAAAAATTTCACTGACATGTTGGTTTCAAAATCCAGCTGGAAAATTCTGTGTGGTGTCTACTCAGCCACCTCTAGGAGGCTGGCTCTCTGGTGAGCCTTCTGTGAAACCTCTAGTTCACTTGCTGTCCACCCATGTTCCTTGCTACAGGAGAATGAGATCTGCCCGACAATACGAGCTTGTTTGAAAATGCTTACAATCTTGCTGTAAATCCATAAAAACTGAAGGGTTTTTTTATTTCACACAGATTTGTCTTCTTGTGGGAAGTGAAAACTAGAATCTAAAATATTCTGTTAGACAACAGCTGCTCTGCTAGCTTTTCAGGGCTGGAAACCATTTAGTCCCACACTGATACACCGCAAATCCTGTAGTCTCCCTGTACAAGCTTATTGGAAAGTACTTATCTGCTCTTTCAGGGACAGAACAGTGGGTCCCATATATTTAACTTTAATTATGCAAAAAGGCTGAATGTGAAGTCTGTTAATATCATACACACAGTATAATGTGTTTTTCTTAGTAACATACTTGGGAAATGTTTCCTCCTCTGCAAAAGGTATTTAGGAATGATTCTGATCACTTTACTTTTATCTGAAATCATGCAACAACACAGTTCCAGTAACTGTATTACAGTCTGCTTTTTTAGCTCTTCAGGTATTGCCATGCTTTCAAACTTGAGTGAGAAACTATGGACCTCTGACATGTGGCTGAGACAGTGTGTGAAGGCAGTGACTGAGCCTAGGTGAAAACAGACCTCCTAATTCTTCATAGTCCTGTTCCTCCTATGTGACTAGTGTGGTACGAGTGGATAATTTCTGCATGATTGTCCATGACTGCAGCATAAACTTTTCCTATATTTATTTGTGATGAGTTAAACATGTTACCATAGTAGATTGAAAAGACTTTGTAAATTTGTCAGCAACAGATTTCCTTATCTAAGGAGGAAGCCTGAACAACCATGATACAGGTCAGGTAGCCAAACTTGCTTGAGCCAAAACAGGTAGCAGCAGTGCCTCTCCTCCCTCCTACTTGGCAGATATAGCTGTTCAGAAAAAAGAGGGAGGCCTCCCCCTTCCAGATTTCCAGTAGCTCTTTCCAGCTGTCTTGATAGTTATCTCAGTAAATGGGATGCTGTTGCTTCTCTTCAAGTCTCCCATTTTCTTCTTCAGGTGGGAGAAAGTTTTACCATGTGCCAGCCTTACAGGGTACAGTCTGAGCCATATGCATCATCTGAAGACAGTTCACAAGGGTAAATTTCTGTCAGTCAGTGAGAAATCCTTGCTGTGTGGGATATAGTCCACTAATGAGTATAAAATGCTGCTTCATTTGTAAGGAAAATAAAGTAGTGTAATGTACTTTGTAGGCACAGGTACAAGCAACAAAATTCTGTACTTTTTCAACACTTTGAACTATATCTGTGAAAATTTAAAGTCAAGGATACATAACATAGCTCACAGTAGCAGGTCAAATACAAAAGACTTCATCTGAAAAAGTGTAAAGCATTAACAAGCTGTTCCAAATTTATCTGACCATGTTTGCCTATTTAAACATCCAAATGGGGTGAGATTGCTATAACAAATAGTACTGGTATTTAGTGTTTGTAATGAACTTCAGAATGAGTTTGATGAAGTATGCTTTTAGTATAAATTGGAGTTAAGCTATACTGCCAAGATGTGATATTATAGGTGGTATTCTTAACAATGAAGAGCAAATGAAATTCTGCCTCTTTTTAATTAAATAACCACACACTTCATTGAGTTTTGGAAATTTAATTCTCTTAATCTGAGGTCTCAGGCCCTGAACAGCTAATGTAATTTGAAAGATAGTGCTGATATGTTTCAAAGCTGTTTGTACTTAACATAATATTCATGGTGTTTTCTTTTGTAAATTTGGGGTCCTTTTGATTTCTTCAGGTGTTTTTTCCATTGTGTGAAAAGGAGTGAAGATAACATTTTTCCTGGTTGTAGCCCATGAAAGTCAGAGCTGAAAGCTTTGTATGAATGAAGATGCAGTCAATCATGAGTATCAATGAAAAGACTAAATCATCTGGATTCTGGTGTTTCTGCTAAGGGATTGTTGGTTGTAGTTATTCCTTGTGGACAATATGATGAATATGTCTGGCCTAGTAGGGCAGGGAGGTTGGAACTAGATGATCTTAAGGTCCTTTCCAACCCAAAGCATTCTATGATTTCTATGTACACCAGGAAGGCACTCCTGGCAACTCAAAGCCATTGGAGGCCTTCCAAAGTGGAGGGATTGACCATAAATTCTTGCTGGGAAGGGTGCCTGCCATTTTTAAACTGCATGGGTTTGACAAAACACTGGAAAGATAGGTAGTTGAATATGGTCCTGTGGACAGACAGGTCATGAAGCTTAGAGGAAAGATATTCCCCTGACAAAGATGCCAGGGATGGTTGTAATAAATTTACACATAACAGTGACAATTACTTCATTCTCAGTGTTTCAAAGAGATCTGCAGAGCTAATTGCATAGAGGAGAAAAAGGAAAAAAATAACTTTTAATGTTCATGTTACACTATGCTTTGAGTTATGTGGCTTTTTGAGAGAAATTAATATATACTTCATCTTTTTCTACTCTCCCTAATTACATTGTCATATGATTCAAGTTACTACAAACTAAACCAAAGATGGTGTCGTGGTTTAAACCCAGACATGCATCTCATTCACTCACTCAACTCCCCTTTTATTGATCTTCCCCTACTCCCGAAGGGATGGGAAGGAGAATCAAAAGAATGTAACTCCCACAAGTTGAGATAATAACAGTTTAGTAACTAAGGTATAACACAAATCACTGCTGCTACCACCAATAATAATAATGATAAAGGAAACAACAAGGGAAGAGAATACAGCACCTCACCACCCACTGACAGATAACTCACCCCCACCCTGCCCAACCGAACACCAACTAATACCTCCTTCAACCCTTCTAGAGAACTCGTCCTTCTGGGTAACTCTCTGTTACATCCCAGGCATGATGTGCTCTGGTAAGGAATACCTCCTTGGCTAGTTTGGGTCAGGTGTCCTGTTTCTGCTTCCTCCCGGGCTCCCCTCCTCCCTGGCAGAGCATGAGACTCACAAAGTCCTTGGTCAGACTAAACATTTGAGCAATAACTAAAAACATTGCTGTTATTAGTTCTATTCCCAGGCCGAAAGTCAAAACCACAGTGCTGCACCAGCTACTAAGAAGGAGAAAAAATGCCTGCTACTGCTGGACCCAGGACAGAGGGATATAAAGTCATTAAAGAATGAAAGTACAATTGCAAGGGTACATGATCTGCAGGAAAGTCTATGTAATTAGCTAATATATAAAAAGTGTTGATGTTTCTTGAGTTCAGTATAGTCAAATCTAAATGTTTTGATAGTGAGTTTCTCATAAAATGACCACATTCAACCCATTTCAGAACTATATATAGGAGGTAGCAATCTTTTTGAAAATGTCTGTATGTGGTTTAAATGCTTTGGAGTCATCTCAGGTTTATTTTCACAGCCTCAGGTATTTTTTGACCTCCATTATAAGTAATTTAAAAACAGTGGCATATCACATTTCCTATGTCACTTCCTTGACTTTCATTTTCAAATCTAATTGAGGTTTACTTGCAATGAATTTGAGCTTTCAAATCACTTAAGCCATTACTGTAGTAGAAGCACTTTGCCTTTAGGGTGTACTTGTATTTCTACATTAGCAAAATCATGTTTTGTACCTGTACGGTGCAATTCCCCATATCAAACTCAAACAAGAGAAATCAAGATTAAATCCTCTTTCTATGTGGGAAAATTTTGCTGAAATGGCTGTATTGATTTGTTACCATATACCTGACCAGTGTAGTAGCTATGGCAGTAGAATTACGTAAATGTGGAATTCAGCATTTGGGAAACTATATTCAACATAACTTTTTAAGAAATCAGAGTTACAGTGTGCAATTAACAGCTTAATGGACCTTTACCTCCTCTAGCAGCTCATTTTAAATGAGACAGATTGCTTGACAATGTTTAATAAAAAGTTTGATTGCGTACAGTGTGTAAAATGAAGACTTTAAAATTAAGCGTGTTAGAAGTAATTTCTTTCAAGCACACGTGGGTTGCTAGAAAAAGAGCATGTATGAACTTGGTAACTTAGAATATAATTACTGAGCTGCAAAACATTGTGAGTCATTTCAAATTTGTGAATGGCAGCTCCGTGGGAAGGTCCAATCACAGCAAAATATAAATGTTGCTAAACTTATCTTTACAACCACAGTGAAAGAAATCACCCTGGTGATTTGTTCTGTGTAGCATGCAGACTAGTGCCACTTTCTATAAGGAAAAAAAAACCAGCAAAATCTTCACAGAGGCCAGCAGATGTATCTTTCATTCATTCTTGTATGGCAAAGCTTTGAAGACAGCTTTTAAGGGAGCCACAAGATGAGTCGAGCTACAAATCATGTTTTAGCAACTTTGGTTGAGTGCTACTACTCTCCCATAGTGTCCTTCCGTGCCTTGTCTGTACTGGAGCCAGGAGACTTGGGCTGCTGATGGTCCTTTTAAGTCAAGATGTTGAATGGGGAGCCGAAGCAGAGGAGACACGAACACTTGATACCAGCTGTGACAAAGATGGGTAGTTTTTGGCAGGATTCAGGGCGGACAAATGAGGTGGTCAAACCCACTGCTGTCAGACTCCCAGCAGCTCATAATAATGGCTGCAGCATGTGGCATGCCTAAGGTCCCCGCTAGCCTGGTGTCCTCTCTCTGAACATGAGTATGTATGATGGCAAGTACTCCCCTGAAACATGCCCTTCTGTCAATGCTCTGAGTGGATGCTCAAAGAGTTTGAGACTTGCACTGACTAGTGTATCTGGGCTGAGAAGTCCAGGATCCTGGGTGTCACTTGGCAGAGAACAGCTTTCAGAAGGTTCTATGTCTGGGCACATATTTCTCAGCCTGTCTTGTACTTTATTCCTACTGTTAATGGTGTCCGGGGGAGTTGTGGTAGGTGGCTTTCAGCTGTATGTAACTTCTACACTTTGGGGTCTAGCGCAAGCATGCTGCCAAGGCAAAGCTACTGACACAAGGTAAAGAAGAAAATGAGAATCTTAAATTCTTCCTAGAAATTTGTGAGATTATTGCTGTGTTATTGCAACACTCTAGGGTCTGTTAGACATATTAGAAAATTAATACATGTTTCTCTAGCGCATTGGTAGTCACACTGCCTCTGAACTTTCTGAACCTACAATGTTTATAGTTTGATAAGCACAATCTGTTATATGCTAATAGTGATATATATTTTTATTTATGGAGGTAATTTTAAATGTAGTCTTTCACCATTGTGCCAGGTGCTTTGCAGAAAAATTAAAAACATAAATTACATAAGCTACCTGCAGTGGGTACAGTAAACTAGTGCTGCTGGTAAAAATGACCGCCAAAGCACCCAGCTGAGTTATCTGAAATAAACACAGAGAAAGAGATGCAAGTCAGATGAGGAGAACAACTATTCAGATGCAGAATTAAGTAGTAGGACTTTTTACTCTTCTTTAGTTTGTACTGAACTAAACAGGAACTGTTTGTACCAGGCCAAAATTACTAATGAACTAGCAACAGGGTTCTAGTAAATTAAATTGTATATTTTCTATATTTCTTAAGTAGATGTTTCTTCCCTTTTCTTTAGCCACTCTGCTCTATATTTTCTACAGGTTTGTATGCTGATTTATTCTTTTATGCTGATTTAATAACAATGCAAAAGGATTATCATGTTTTCCTTCTGCTCACATGGACAGATGATACAGCTATAGGGAAGAGCAAACCAGCATTGCGTACAGAACCCTATTTTTGTGTTCTTTTATATGTGGCTAGAAGACTGGTAATGTGAAGGAAAAAAAAACCCAACTACCAAATAAATTCAAATCTATGGGTGGTAGGCTACTGGCAAAGAAAACTCTTTGGTCTTTATATATGCAATTTGTCTATTTCTGTGGAGCACACTGAGATGAAAAACCCAAGAAGGCTCTTTTACTGTTATGTGGCTGCCATGATTTTATTTTTATTGCTTATATTTTTTTTCCCATCCCCTAACCCACTTTCAAACTCACGTTTTAGAAGAAATTCTGGAAATTTTGGATGAGAAGTTTCTCAGCCATTTTGACAGCATTTGCTGCCAAGCTCCAAAGTTTAGGACTTCTGACATTATTTTCTCCCTTCTAGTTTTGTTGCACAAGATAAGACTGATCTCATACTATTATTGTCCAGGGAAGAGTTATACTTTAAGGAGAAAAGACATACTGCCGTTCATCACTATTTTCTGTGAACTTAATTGTTTTCCTGCTTGTTCTCTATCTAAAGTGTTATTTTCTCACATCACAGGCTACACTGGTTTTACCTGAATATTCTAAGTCCTTGCACCCTCTTCAATGATTTGACTGTCCACTGCATTACTTTGAGATATATTTCCCAGTTAATAATAGCTATACGAGCTTGTTTATGTCCTGATATTGTCTGTGTAAAATAGATCTTCAGATCTGCCATGCTGCTTCTGAAGATCTGCTAGAAAAGCAACAGCCCTAAGTTCTAGCCAGGTGGCTGCCCTAAAAGATTTGAAAAGGATGCTGTGGATATCAGCAAACTTTTAAAAAATACTCTGCACTGAATAATCTGCAAACCAAGCAAGAACAAAACAAACCCAACCCCCAGAACAGAATTTAAGATTCCTGCATTTCTGCCTCTCTGGAACTCCAGGCCTGGACCTTGATCTGTGTGCAGATGTCTGTGATCTATGTCTGTGCAAAGACCTAGAATCATAGAATCATAGAATAGTTAGGGTTGGAAGGGACCTTAAGATCATCTAGTTCCAACCCCCCTGCCATGAGCAGGAAGATCTACAAGAGGAACACTACTCGCACGGACTGTGAAATTAAAATTGTGAGACCATGGGTGTTCTTCTGCTTCCAAAGGGAAAACTGATGGGATTGCTGTAAATACTGGGAGACTTTCAGTATCTCCATTTTCATTTTTGAAAGCTTCTGAATTGACGATACTAATGAGGTGTACAGTAAACTTGTTAGGTTCAAATGGACATTTGCTTAACTGTGTAGTGCTTGTGTGTGGCTTAGTGCCTGGTAGATGGCACGCTTCATAGCAGCAGCCTGCCCACTTTTTTCCCAACCAGAGGTACTTATTTGAATCTATTTCAGCTGCAGCTGAGAAACCCAACATCTGCTTTTTCCTGTACCAAAGGTCTCTGAGACCTCTTCCCATCAGTCAGACTGATTCAAAATTTGGCAACATCCTCGGGAGGAGTTCGAGGTAAAGGTGCTACCAAAGGTTGTGTCATGATATAAGGTTACTCAGCATCCTTCCAAGAGGCTAAATTATCACTGGAGTTTAGCTTTTTGATCTGTGCATTTTTACTTTGACAATTTGTTTGTAACAACAAGACAAGAGAAGTTGCACCAGCAACTTGATTGTCCAGCTGTGGCTGGACAATCAAAGGGAAGAGAATGTATGAAGTTGAAATATATCTTTATTACGTGGAAAACAAAGTGGAGGAAGAAGATAGACCTACTGTTGTGGGTTTGTTTCATTTTTCCCCCTCTCTCTCATCTAGATTGTGTGATGATGGAATTTAAATGAACCTCCCAGTCTCAATCTTGAAGACAAGGGAATTAAAGCTCAGTCTTCTGCATAACAAACACTGTGGTTCATTTTGTAATGGGTTTTTAACTCTTCTGGGATTTCCCTTTACCTCTCCTCACATGTTTGGGTTTAACCGGTGTTAAACATAGAAAGTAAAATCACGAACACTTGTTGGTTCAAGAAACCCTGCTCTCCCCAAACGCTTTCCTCTTCAGCATTTGGTTCTGAAGAAAACCTGGAAGAATTTACTGTGAAATTTTCTCACTGCAGTAACTTCAAGGACTAATGCCATTAACTGGAGGATATACCCCTTTGCAACTTGCAGTATCAGAGTTATTTTGTTTCTGCCTAAGTCACTGGAATTGGTTTACTGCCAAGTACAGGAAGATGTGCGCTGTTGTTCTGGTAAAATATTTTGGGCCCCAAATGCACATAACATTATAATGCCTTTTTTTAATATTGGATTCATAATTTGATATGATGTCTGGGGTTTTATCCAGTGAGAATTAATCTAAACTTGTCTTCCTTTTGTCACTGATTTTGAATTCAATTATCTATATGTAAGCATCATGGATTGATTGCACAGTATAAATGCCACACAGCTTTGAGCACAAATGATTGGATGGTAGCAGTTGGACTACTTAACATTATTTGATAATAGCTGCAAGTGCGTGTTTGTAAATTATGAAGAATCCACATTCTTGATGAGAAAAGTGAATCTCTGGTTTTACAGTCTATTGTATATGCACAAAATTAGAGAGACTTCACTGCTGTAAGTGGTCTCTAATTTCTTTTGATAACTTATATGTTCAGTAGCCAGACAGTATTTCTTTTTTTATGTACCCACTGCAGTTTGGACATGCCAGAAGAGGTGGGGTGGGCTGTTTCATTTAACTTTTCCACTGAAATCAGTGCAGACATTATACAATGGATTGTCTCCCAGACTGTGTGCTGATGTGTTGCCAGTACCAAATATATGCTAATATCCTTTTCCTGTGGTCTCCTTATCTTTCATAACCTCCATGAACCAGGAAGGCTTTTCTTTTTGCAGGAGAACTGAAGCATAAGAGTTGCTATAAATTATAATAATTAATTCTGCTATTTCAATGGAAAAGGCTTGTTATTACCATAACCAAGAAAGCAAGCAATGCCACATGATAAATGAATGCACAACTATATGCATTATCTGAAAATACTTTTACTTCCTTGTTCCTGTACAATATTTTAGTTGATTTGAGCGAGGAAGAAGATGGAATATTTGGCCATGTAGACCAGTGCTGGAGAGTTGTGGAGATAGGGGCTGGAGAATACCATTTTCAAAGAGGATTTTGCAGATTAGCAGGCAGACAGTTCCATCAAAAACTAGGATATGTTTTACTGCTAAATAGTGTGTTAAGTAACTGAAATGCTTAAATCACATTGTATTCATATCACTTAAAAATCCTGGCCTAGATTTAACTTCTCCCTCCAAATATTGAACAATTTAAAAAATGAAAAGAAACACTGTTTTATTTGAATAATTTGAAATTATTTGACTTGAGATATTTTTGTTTTGAGAGTGAACCGCAGTATCATAACTTTTAATTCATGAAAGTGAAAGCATTCCCCACTGACCCTCCAGACAGAACCTAGCCTTGCACAATGCTGTGACACAGATGGAAATAAACCCTCTGTGAGCTTCCCTAACCCTGCTGCACACAGAGCTAGCAGCAAACCTGCTTGTTGTTTGCTGATTTTTGTGTGGACCTTTGTGAGTTTCTAGTGTACAAGTATGTGCATATCTCCCATCACCTACCTGAAATGTGAAAGAAATTAATATAAAAGGTTTTGCTTTTTTTTTTCACATCAGAACATTAAAAAAAAATTAATGTAATTTGATACCATTAAATGCTGGGGGTGTGGAAGAGGAAATAATTTTATCAAATGCTAATGTTGGGTTATTAATATTTTTGTGTGTGACAATCTGATATAATTAGACAACAACTGCAATAAACCCTCTTATTTGTTGTGACAAACTTGTCACATCATTTTGGCTCTATTCATGTACAAGCTAGTCAGTTTAGTTAGCTATTTTAACTGCCTCAAGTCGAGATTGGTATCTGAAATAGCTACAATAAATCACTTTTTAGAGGTGACTAGTATAGGTTTAAATGTTAAACTTAGGTGAAGTGAATCCAGTCACAGAATCTAAGAAACATGATTTACTCTCTGTATTTCTGATGGTATAAGTGAACTTATTGAAGAAAATATATATTTTATTGAACCAGAATTGGTAGCTTTTTAATTATGTAGAGTTTCAGTGCAAGAGCAGGATGGTGGGGAGAAAGGTGATGATAAAAAAGGAAATTTTATTTTTTTTTTTAATGGGAGACAGAAATGATCGAACCAAGACCAACACTGGTGCTGTTATTAATGCTGTAATGGTGAAAGAGGCAGAAATAATCATGTTACTGTAGTACAGTAGCCTGAGTGGAGCAGTAACTTACGTACATCTGAGAAAAGCAGGAAAATGTCTTAGTCTTCAATGCAAAGCTTGCATGTGTTTGTAGGAAGCACTCATCCCAAGCACCATTACTGCTAACTGAGTATCAGAAACAGCTGATTCATTATAGTCAATGAAAACTGTAAGAAGTTGGTAGGTTTAAGTTCAGTGTTGTTTGCTTTTTTTTTCATGGGGATGGGGAGGGATAAAACAATGCTGTTCTTTGTCACTATATTTCTTTTCCTTTCAACTGAGGGTCAGCAAATTTCCCATGATAAATATAAACAATTATGGTATGGTCAATATCAACAACTATAGTACATGTGGCTGGAGAAAATATGTAGCGTGTACTCTGTCCTTCACAAATTACAAGGTTGGAATGTTATTTAATTTGGAACCCAACTTTAAAAAAGGAATAGATTTGCTCACCAGAAAGCAAGTGTGTCAAGGAAGGTGTAAAACTAGAGTTTCGTTCCATTTCACAAGCATCCTTAAAACTTACTTTCACAGAGGCTATGAAATAACACGTTAGTAAGAGACAATATCATTCTCATTACAGAGCGGATGTTTTAAGTAGCTAGATAGGAATATATGGCATTACCATCCATCTCTCTGCTGAGTAAGTGAAAAAGAGAAGAGCTCTTGTTATTAGAAGCCTATGTATTGTTTTTGTCTGTTTTTCAACCCTTTTAGGTGAGAACAAGTGGTGCTATCAGCATATTTGATTGTTTCACAGCCTGCTCCTTGGCTTCTTCTGAATTTACAATTTTTCAGAGAAACTCAATATTGTTGGAGAAATAAAACTAATTATTGAGGGCATAGTATTTAACACATTTAAGACAATCAGATACGTAATTATTTTTATACATGGTTCAGCATAGCTGTTAGAGTTCTGGAGAGAGTTTTGGATACATTGAAATGTTCCTTCTTTGAGAGAATATGCTAGACATTTTATTAATGGTGGTGTAAGATGCGGTTAAGGGCTGTTGTTTTGTAGTTACCCACGGCTGTACAAGCCGTGAAATGGTAAAACAGTGTAAACTAGACTTTAGCATGAAACCAAGAGGTCTGCCTGTTCACTTCTTATTTTCACAAATGCCTTCCTCACTGCAACTTAAGCAAGCATGTATGAGAAAGAGGAAATACAAATTCACCTGTACTGGGGCTCCCAGCATGGTTCATAGAGCTACAGCTCAGCCAGTGTTAATTAAACAAGGAAAGCTACAGATCAATCTTTCATTTGCACAGGACAGCTGTCTTATCAGAAGCAAAGAAATTGATATATGCAATGAATAATATTTCTCCATGTATTGGCATAAGAGAAAGTAAATTTTGTTTTCAGAGAATTCTGGGAAGAAATTTTATAGAGGGAATATATTTCTCACCTAAGAAAACTCATTAAAGGAAAATATTTAGCAAGTGATTGTGAAGGTGCTCCAGCTGCAGTGGTAGAATGTAGAATAAGAAATATTGTACTAAAGTTATTACACTCTCATCCAGTATTCTGCCTAATTAGCATTAGACATGTTTGTGCATGTAAATACAAGCTTCCCTCATGTATACTTTGCTGTTCACACTCAAGGTTAAACTCAACCATGGTACAGCTACTAATGTGCCAGCTGCATCATTAGTACATTTGATACATCTAAAAACATTATAATGCAGGAATGTAGTTCAGTGAATAATAAGTACTGGAGAGGTAGGGGAATATGCAGGTTGTAGTTTTATTAGCATCCTCCTGTCTGAGGTGTTCTGGGAAAATATGGTAGTAGCAGAGTGTAGTCCAGCAGTACTTATGGTGACCCACAGGTTAGACTGCTCGAAATACAAATGTAAGGTATGTCTGAAGTTAAGACACAGACCAGAAATTAAATTACTCTCTTGTTATTTCTTAAGTGATGTTTCCATATTGAAGTAGCCTTGCTTTTTGTAGCTTTTTCGGTCAAATTTTTGAATCCTCTTCTTAAGACCTTTTCGAAAGTTTTATGTTACATTGTCCCTTAAATGTAGCACAAGATAGTTTAATACTATTGGTAAGATATCTTAAAAGTCTGCAGTCTTTACATCTCTGTGTATGTAACTTTGCAATATTCCAGGTACTACAAATCTGTGAGATGTTGATTAGCAAGGTCGAAACATTAGTTACATTAGAGATTAGAGAGCTAATCACAGGTTTCTAGTTTGCTAGAATTAGAATTCTTCCTTATATACCAAATTATGTGATGCTAGGTGTTTGGTTTAGCTTCTTGGAACATGTTTCTTGCAGTGAAAAATGTGAAAATAATATCTCACTGAGGTATTCTGAGGCTTAGTAGGAGGATACTTTGTATGATTGTAAGATATTTAAGTGGGAAATATTATATTGGAACAAAGTCTTAAAAAAATAAATCCCAAAACCAACTAACCAACCAAATAAAAAAAAACCCAACAAAACAAACCCCCAAGATTTAATTTTGGAAATAGTGCAATTAAACTTTATCATGATCAATGTTATAGAAGCACTCTCATATGACTCATCTTTGGACAGATCAAAACCAAGGTTAGAGATTGACATTTTCTTAGAATAAGTATCTCATGCTTATACAAGCAGCATATGCTCTTTTGATGATTTGCGGTGAAATAAATGCTGCTAAAATTCCATGAGGTCTGCACACAAGTGCAGTTAATCAGACGTAGGGCCCTGTCAGTACTCAAAATTGCACTTCATATCATTTGAAAATGTGCTACACCATTGTAAAGCATCAGACAAACAGTTGAGGTTTAAACTCTGTTTTTTTTGGTGTTACTATTTGTTCCTCTGAAATCTTTTTCACAACCAGTGATGCTTTTGCCTTCATGAGAGCCCTTCTGAAATATTTGCTTGAAGTGGTGATGAATGAGGCATCCAGGAGGCTCACGGAAATGAACCATCGTTTTCTGAATTCCCTACCAGTGTTCTAACCCTTGGACCTTGCTCCCTTCTCTTTGGCTTTTAAGCTAGCAAATACTAGCAAAGTGTGCACAAGTTTTACTTTATTTTAATTCAGCCTTTTAAATAACTGTATTTAAACCTGTGTGCCTTTGAGTACGGACAAGATATGCAAAGCATATTGGCTTAGTTTTTTGTTTTCACCATCTGTGAAATTTTGTTCCCCTTCCACACCTTAAAAAAAAAAACAAAACAGCCTTAAGGAGTTTATAGTTTACAGTGATGCTGACTGTGAGGATATGCCTTGTTACTTGTGCTGCTGAAATGCATTCCGTCTTTTTTTTTAAAAGCTGATTATGGGGAAAAACCCCACAGTCTAAAATAGCTCTTTTTTGGGTTCTTTTTGTTCTTTTTTCAGCTTATGTAGGAGGGAAAGGTGCACAGGTACTTGGGATCTATGAAAGCCTAGGCTTAGAAAGAATGGCACAAGTTAATAATTATCAGCCACATAGCAAATAACAACAGTTTCTTTGTGAGCTTATCTGCATGTCTCTGTGACATGGGCATTTTGGTCTTGGCAATGAGGTGAGGTCAGAGTTTTGTCACCAGGACCCCTTGTACCTTGATTTCCATTACTTAATGCACTGGCTGGATATACTTTTTACTCTTTTCATGTTCTTTCCCTTCAAAGGGTTAAGTGAGACAGCTTGCATTGATAATTTCTAAATAATTCAAGTCTGATTGCACACATTGTGAAAAAATGATGGATTTTAAATTACACACATTTGGAACTAATTTCTCCAACACACAGATGGCTTGATAGACAAAAAAGAAAAAGTGAAACTAATAACTTATTGAAGAAGAAAATATGTACAGTACCATTCTGACATTTATGTAGCTTGTTGGGGGACTTCAAATGTGTTATTTAAAATGCCCAGGCTTTGAACAGTTCAAAAGTATTCTGCTGTGAAGCTCAAGTAACTTTATGCCAGTTAGCTTGGCATCAGTACTGAGATATATATGAAAGATTCAATCAGTGAAGTATGAAAGGATAGAAACTTTATTAGTGTAAATCAACATGTTTTCATGGAAAACATCTTATTTGCTTGAGAATTTGAATGAGAACTTTTTCTGAATTTAATTGTTAGAAAGATATAGTAGACTTTTTGATAGGCATTTGACTTAGAACTGTGAGGTGTTTTCATGTCTTTGTGATTTAAAGGTTCTGCACCCAGATATGAAAAGCACATTTTTCTTCTACAAACTAAAGATCTGTAATTTGGAAAGACTCAAAGAGGTTTGAGATGCATGCAAATAACTGACATATGCTGCACTTCTGCCACTAGCATATATAAATGGGGGATTTTAATCAAAAGAGATTGTTCAGCCAGTTGAGGAAAACTGGCATGTGGGTATGCCAGAAAGAAAAGATGCATATAAAAAAGTAAAGTGTACATTTTTGTTTGTTTATCTTCAATGTATGCAGTTTTAAATAGCAGTGAAGAAAGTTGAGTTTGCAGAATATGAAATGGTATGTAGGATGCAAAGGAACTGTGGCACAGACTGAAATATACTGAAACTTGTATAAACAGTAGTGAAGATACTCCCATTGAACACATACCTTTATAAAAAAATATTTTCTAAGATGGGGAGACATCTTAGAGGCCCTGACACATGTTTTGTACTGTTTGCTTCTACCAATAGTTCCCACTGAAATCAATAAAATCGTATGTATATGGACTAAGATAATACTCAATATAAACTAAGGTGCCTTAGCCCACACCAGTACAGATATGTGCCATATGACACAGTAGAAAGTGCAAAGCTTGTTTGTAAACTGAAAAGGTCAAAGTCTCAGATCACCTCCTTAAGCTGTGTGTGTTTTTTCCCCCCTTCTTAGATCACTTAAACTGCGTGTGGTTTTTCCCTCTTGCCAAAAGAAGCCATATATTATGATAAATTTTTTCTAAGTTTTTTCTTTGGATTATAGTGAGAAGTGTGTATAAAAATATAGAATCATAGAATAGTTAGGGTTGGAAAGGACCTTAAGATCATCTACTTCCAACCCCCTGCCATAAGCAGGGACACCTCACACTAAACCATGTCACCCAAGGTTCTGTCCAGCCTGGCCTTGAACACCGCCACGGATGGAGCATTTAAAACTTCCCTGGGCAGCCCATTCCAGTGCCTCACCAACCTTACAGGAAAGAATTTCTTCCTTATATCCAATCTAAACCTCTCCTGTTTAAGTTTGAACCCAATACCCCTTGTCCTGTCACTACAGCGCCTAACGAAGAATCCCTCCCCAGCATCCCTATGGGCCCTCTTCAGATCCTGGAAGGCTGCTGTGAGGTCTCCACAGTTCTGAAACTTAATCCTCTAAAATAAATTAATGTTTTCTTCATATGGTCATCAACAAAAATTCTTCTCCACCAGGAAACATGCTCTGCGTCTGTTGCTTAAAACTTGCTATATTCTGAAAGTTGGGCAAAGCTTCTTGTTTTGGTCAGGCTATCTGCAAATGACAGTTGAGAGAACAAAAAAAGAAATGGTGACCACTGAAAGCCCCATGGCATTCTGTGACAACTGGAAAGTTGTTTTTCTTAATGCCTTGGAGATCCTCACTGTTTTCCCTAAAACTATGTACTTCTGTGAGACTTGAGGCTTGATCTGGCTTGCTTTTTAATAGCAAAGAAATAAATCAATAGAAAAATACTATTTCCTGGTGACACCCTGAAGCTATTATTTAAATATTCTTAAGATCCCAAGAATACCATAGCTCTCCTTTGTGTGGAAGATGACAGATTACAGTGCACTTTTAGGAAATATTTTCCCTCTTAAACAGCTATGAGCAGTAAGACTTTTCCCTTGGTTTATTTCTGACAAATTACTGGAAGTGTCTCTATGGGTGGCATAATTGAATCATTCAAGATAGAAGGAAGACATTGGCTGGGAAAAGAGCATAAGTCATAGTTGAAATTCAGTCCAATTTGAATTTTAGTGGCTTTGGGCAGAATGATAAGAAGTCAAAAGTTGTCATCTTTGCAAATGAAGGTGATCCATATTCTTTAAAATATTTCTGTTTTCTAATCATGACTATTTACATGAGGTAGGTTTTATAGTTTGCACCTTATGTTGTGTCCAAATTGCATGTTGTGAAAATCACAGTTTCCTGTTGCGTCAGGAGCTGTAAGTAATCAGTGTCTTTTGGCATCTGAGGAGGATTGCATTAACTGAAATTAAAAACATATTTCAAACATTATGTGGGCATGTCTGCTCATAATGACACAGGACTTTCATTTCCTCAAAAGAATTTTTAGCTCTGCTGTATCAGGGAATAGTGATTTTGAAGTTCATGTTCATTCACAACCAGTATACATCTAATTCATTTCCATTTGTTACTTAGATGACTTAGAAGTAACAAAAAGAAGACAAAATACCTTTGAAATTTGAAAAGCTACCTTTAAGGCTTGTCTGTGTCATGAGATTACATTTTATTTGTGTGTACAATTGTTTGTTTACTTACAGCAATGCTGTGATCTGTTACTGCAAGGAACAGATGTATCTCCATCTTCATGGAACACTGAAGTCCAATTGTTGGTGATAAGATGTTGAAAAGTTCTCAGTTTTGTTTACTGGTCTGGAAATTAAGAGTCTGGAGCTAGGGGAGGTATTCTCAGGTAGAAGCAATTGTTTTTCCACCCCTTCAGTGAATGTCAAGACACTTTGCTCACTTTTCACAGTGATCCAAATAGGAATTTAGAGCTTTTATTAATCTGGGCGTTAATTAAAAGCTACCTCTTCTCAGTGTCATGATCTTCAGTGATTTTTGAATATGGCAATTGGACAGAAGTCAGTGTTATTGTTCTTACTGATTTAATGGCTAGATGCTGCTTTGGCACTATTTCTAAGAGTACAGTCTTTTTCCAAAGAGGGAAGGATTTATGCACATTTCTGCCTTGACCTCATCTTAACATTCACTATAGTTTTCAAGATGCAAGACATTGGTGTTGTTCTGAGAGGTTTTTACATATTGAACAATCACAGAGTACATGTTTGAATTTTTTATCCCATTGAAATCAATACATCTTGTCTAGTTTTTGTCATTTGGTAGTATTTAATTATCTATAAGCAAGTCAAATTGATTACACAATATAAAAACCTTACAGCTTTGAACCAGAATGACTGAGCCTTTAGATGTGACTAGGATAGCTATCAATGCTAGTGGCAAAGTATAATTAATACCATTTATTAATATTTTTGATTGGGAAGAAGAACTTTAACAACTTTGGAGGACTTTATATAGCTGCAGCTTAGAATTAAAATCCATGATAAGGGCAAAAATCATTGTTAGTTTTTGGTGGGTTTTTTTTAGGTCTTCTGTCCTATGTTCTTCATTATTAAAGGTGCTGGTTCACATATATCTTCCTTATATTTTGGTCTTATAGTTTGGTCCCTTAATTAAACTTTTGTGATTATTGGTGGATGAGGTTTTAAGCTTGAGTCAAAAAACAGAGCAAAGTATCTGTACATATGCTCCTAAGAAAAGGGTTGAATGAGCCCTATTTGCAAACAAAAAATGTAGAACTTTCATACAGTGTATGCACATGCACATTTTTCATGAAATCTCTAAATACTAATAGAAATCCTTCAGCTAACCAGAAAAAAAAATGTAGATCTTGTCCCTAAGAAGACATTTCACTACTCTTTGTTTCATATTTACTTGCAATGAAAGTGAAAAAGAAGCCTGTTTAACGTAAAACCTAAACATATTGAAAGGAGAGAGTGAATAAAGGTCATCTAAAATGCCAGTGCAGCAAAATGAAGTAAATTCCAGAAGGAAATAGAATCTAAGTAAGGAAGGAGAACTGGTCAGGTAACAGATGTTTTCCCTAAAGGTTAGTGATGGAACAGACACCAGAGGAACAAAACAACCAAATAAAAATCCTAATGAACAACATTTTTTTTTTCCCTTCTACTCTCAATGTCAGAATGATCTGCCCAAAAAGATATGAAAAGAACTGTCACCTTCTTTGATATTCAAACAGCATCTAAGTAAACAGATAGTTACTGTCAAGTTTCCATGTAGGAAGGGAGGAAATTCTGCCATTAATCAGATGACTAGATATATCAAGGGAAACTCTACTGTATTTAGTTGAACCACCGTGAAAGGGAGTGTTGAATTGGCCAACACTGATAGTTTTCTCCTTTACATAGCTACAAATAGGAAAAGTAGCATCAAAACTCTTTACTCCCTAGAATGCTCACCAATGTAAGATATTAGTAGAACATTTGTTAGCAGTTTATCTACATTTGTGTTGTGCAGGATACTTAGGAATTTAATGTGCCTTTGGTACTTGTCTAGTTCTTATTCTCAGGCTCCCTTGCACAGCCTTCCTTTTTGCAGTTCCTGTGCACTGACTTGCAAAAGAACTGGATAAATCCATTTAACATGAAATAACAGACTTTGACATTTGGCATGCAGAGGTTTTTTAAAAGGACATTGCCAACACTTCAGTCAGTTTCCATGTGATAAAAACATTGTTTCCAATATTAGAAGAATAAGCAATTTATCAGAATAAAAGCTCATCACTGAGTCAGACATATACCCATGAGTGTGTGTGTCTTTTTCTTTTTTTACTTTGTTTCCTCCTTTTTATAGCAGCCCCTAGGTAATGCAACGGTAAGCCGGCAGCCAATTTGCCCTTTGACACAGAACTCCTGTTGGTTAGAAACCACTGGAAGCCATATGCTTCAGAAGTTAAAATGTGTTTCTTTATGTTTATGCTATTTTAATGTAGGCTATGATCCTGCAGTCATTTATGCAGTAAAAATTCCCATCAAATTCAACAGCAGCATGAGGAGCAACAGTGGCAATTTTCTCTTAGTAGGACTTCCAGCAAGAGGCTGCCTGCTGCTTCCAGCTATTGCAGAATGAAGCCTCACGCTGCTCATGCGACTGTACAGCTGTGATCACATTACATCCACCCAGCGGTCTTTTCACTCACTGCCTATAAAATGACAATGGATCAATTTTAAACTGACCCTGTTGACTTTTAAAGCCCTTAGCGTAAAAGGAACTGGTTTTCTGCAAGCTTCCCCCATTCATTTAGCTCTTGAGTCCTCTTAGTTTTCTTCCAGTCAGAGGTTGTTTGTCAGAATTTCTGTTGTTGTAACCCCAATGGTTTTGTAACTTCTTTCTTCACAAACACCTCTGTTTTTTTCTCCTTCCACCTTTTTTAAAACATTGCAGGAATCCCAATTCCTGATACACCATCTTCCCTCTCTGCCTCCCAGAAGTGTGTTGAGTTTCAGTTGCTCTTCTACAAAGCAGCAGCAGCCTCTTGCCTCCATATAGGTTTCATGATTTTGTGTAGTTTCACTTTTAAAATACAGACATACAATAATTCAAATTAGAAGGGACCTCTGTAGTCAATCAGGTCTCAAAAGAGGGCTGGCTTCAAATCTAGGTTACGTTGCTCAGGGCTCTGTGTCCAGTGGAGTTTTGAGTTATCTCCAAGGGTGGAGATTATGTAGCCTCTTTGGGAAACCTGTTGCAGTGATTGACTGAGCTCATGGGAAGACTTTCTTCTTTATGTTTGATCAGAATTTTCCTTGCTCAGTTGTGATTGCTGTCCTTTGACTGTGTAAACCTGAGAAGAGTCTGGCCCTGTCTTGTCTGTAACTCCCCTCTCTTTGATAACTGAAGACAATAATGAGGCCCCCTGAAGCTTCCTCTTCTCTAGGCTGAGCAAACACTTTAGTCTCTTTGTAGCTCATGTGCTTCAACCTCCTGACAATTTTAGTGGGCCACTGCTGAACTCGCTCAAGTATGTGAAGACTAAAGACAGACACAAAGCTGTAGACAGTCTTCCAGACACCTTCTGAGTGCTGGACCATAGGAATGATCCTGCTATTCATGCTATTTATAGTTCTGCCCAGCATGTGGTTGGCATTCATTGCCTCACAAGTGCATTGGTTGCTCAAATTCAACTCTTCTAGGGGGACCAAATGGCTTTCTGCCCAGTCAGCTGGTCCTTATTCTGTACTGAGTTGTTCCATTTCAGGAGCAGAACTTATTTATCTCTGAAGTTTGTGAGGTTTGTCAGCTTGTTTCCTCAGCCTTTCAAGGTCCCTTTGAACAGCAGCTCTGCTCTCTGACCTATTAGCCAATCTCTACTAAAGTATAGTTCATGAGCTTTGCTAAGGGTGCATTCCACCCCACTCTCCAGATTGTTGATGAAGATGTTAAACAGTATTGGTCACAATATATTCCTTTTTTTTCATATTTCAAAGTGTTTCCTTATAGCTGGGAGCACCTTGGTAGGAGAAAAATAGATTATTTATAGTAATGTTAATCTTGTAGCAGTATAGAATATAACAAGTCTTACAAATGTTGGAATACCATCTTATGGCAATGTGTTGGATATATCTCCACCAAAACCGGATAAAAAAGGTTTGTCTGAATATTCCCATCCCGGGGACATGCAGCTGAGACCAGGCTTTTGAGATTGGGCCCACTTTGCACTCGAATTTTTTATTTAGTTGTGGTTTAAAATTTGGCTGCTTAAAAATTAAGAAGGTGGCAATGATTCATATTGCAGCCACAGATCTGTAGCGCCTGGACTTGGAGATGGGAACCTTGCTACTGTAAACACTAATGAGATATGATCTACTCTCTACTCATCAGATAAACTATGATGCTGATAACAGTAGTTTCTAGGTATGTTTGGGGGAAAGCAGAAAGAACATGTGGTTTGTTCGAAGGTGCATAGGAAATTATAGTTGCACCATTTGACCTAAATTTGATCATCTGAGTCCCAGATCAACACTTTAATTTTAGCATAAGGCATTAGCACAGTATCAGTAGCAGACACTGAGGGAAGAATAAGAATAATTTTGTGGTGCTTTCTTTTATCCAGTATCCATTGAGCTCTGGCTCAGAAACTCTTTGGCAAGATAGGGTGTTTTAGAATTTTAATATGTTTTTGTGTTTAGTGGTATCACTCACAGTTAAATAATGAGTTAATTGCAAAGAGCTTTGGCACTTGCACCTCCAAAGTTCTTGTTAAATGGTAAGGTATCTGGCAGTGGATTTTGAAGTGATCCTAATGTTAGGTACCTGAAAATTGAATCCCACTGAACTATCATGTCTTACGTCAATTGAAAACTAATTTTGACAGATATTGACTTCTCTGTCTGTGCTGAATATCCTGGGTCTACTCAATCGAGTGTGTGGTGATGTGTCATTTAATCACAATCACAGCAAACAATGAGCATTTTTGTTCTTGTTTGCTTATCTTTTCCTCATACAGTCTCATTGGTTTTGCTGTCTTTTTAGTGCTTGTTAAGAGTTGGATTGACTGTTGCTGTTTGCTCAGAAGAAAATTTCCACCTGATAGAAACATGAAAACCATGGGGCAATATTAGGAAAAGTTACTTCCTAATAGCCTGGAAATTCATGTTGGCTGGAGAGAAAGGCAGCACAACAGAAAGGGTTTCTATGACCATTCTATAGTGTTTCTACCTTTATTTGCCTCTTTATTCTTCTTGCCCTTGGTTCTTTGTTCACAAGCAGTAGAAATGCTGCCTGTCAGGAATCTGACACTGGGTGACTGAGTTCTTCAAAATCAGAATGTTTTGGAATTGTATGTACAGGGCATTTAATTAAACGCTTGAAAGATAAAATGAAAACTCGTGGGTTTTGTTTCAGTATCTCAGAAGTGAGTTTCAGCCCAGGAGACCAGGTTCTGAAGTTCTCAACACACCATGCCTTCTAGGCCCTTAGCTCTTTCTGGAAAGAATCAAAGGAAACTGGGAAAATGTTCTTGGTTCTTCTTTCTATACATATGGTGGTCACACTGTGCAGACACAGCAATGTATCCACAGACATAGTCATAGACCCGGATTATTTTTTGCTTAGCTAGATGATTCTTTTCTTTTTTTGAAAGTGTAGAGTCACTGTGGTTTCTCAGGTGACTGAACTTAATGCCATGAGTAAAGAATAATGGAAGAGCTTATAAAATGATAAAGAAGATTTTTGCCATTTACAGAAATCTGTTCACATAAAGTATTCAACAATTACTTGAAAAAAGCTTTGGTAAGTAAACTCAGGAATAATTTATAAGCATACTTTGAGGAGAAAATGTATCCTTGTCAAGTGTTTAATTTGTAATTGCACATCCTAATTGCTTTATTGATGATTCTATGGCTAGAGTTCCAGGTAGCACCAAAGGAATGGAAGTAGCATTTGATGAGAAAAGTACATTTGTACTCAGTAGGAACATTTTCTCCCATTGATGCATTGCTTTGTGAGCCTGGGTATGTTGAAAATGTGATTTGTGTTTTCCTTCTTGCTTGGGAGTGTGAGTGTTATTCTGTGTTGTAATACCACTTAGAAATAGTAGGGGAATGGTGTATTCCTTTGGATAGAGGGTGGGCAATGAGTAGATGCCCACAGTTCTAAACAACTTCAAGGAATGGAGATGTTTTGAAATAAGTTCAGATAGTCCTGATGTTTTGGACAAGTAAAAGAGGTTTCTCAGGCAGTACATTGGATCTTAGTGCTGGTCAGTACCATAGAAAGGCAAGTCCAGAGCTTGTTCGTTTGGTGTAGATTGCCTCTACATGAAAAAGTCTCTAAGACTGTTAATGGTTTGGCCTGCTTGGTTGCTGTGGAAGTTTTGCAGGATAGTTTTGGCTACATATACATGTGCTAAAATTGACTTTATGGCCACAATAGCAAAGCTTAGCATCTTTATGAACCTTTTTTATTATTACTTGAAGGAAACAAATGGCTTTCTATATTACGCATGACCATGCTGTAGTACTGCATTACTCTGTCTTCCATCAGTATGTCTTGTTTTCTTTTCTCAGCTAATACTCATGATAATTCCAGAAGTATATCTTAAAGGTCAACCAAATGAATATCATAACCTAAACAGGTGGAAGAACATGATATTAGACTGTTGAATATTCTAATACATGAAACAGTCAGCTGTATAGTTACGTTTCAGCAACATAATCAAAACACAGATTTATCTGTGTAATAAAATTGACTGTTGCTATAACCAATACACTTAGAATAATTACATGATTATAATGAAAATGTGGTGGTTATTTGCTAGTTAATTAGCTGTTGATTTAATATTATACAAATGTGCTTCCTTTCTAGTAATCATATTTCTTGCACACATTTCTGAATAGGACTATCAATTAGTTAAACATGGGTAAGTCAAGGTGCTGATTATAGGCAGAACAACAGAAGGCAGTGGAATGGGGCTTCATGATTTAAAGCTACTAGTGTGTACTATCCAAAGCATGTTACTCTTAATAGAAATTTTTGGTTGCATTAGCAACTCCTTTTAAAAAAGCACACATCTTTTGTATCCATGTCACAGCCAAAGTTGCTAAAGAAAGAGGTGTTTCTTCCCATGGCGAACTTTTCTGTGAGATCCTATATTCCTGTATCTCTGATCTAGTCCAACTTCCAAAGAATATGGAGAAATATTTAGTGGTTTACCCCACTCCATCTCAAGGTGAAACTGAGGGAAGTTTTTTGTGGTTTAGACTTTATTACCATGTAATGATGTTTCTGTAGGTGTAGCAAATTACTTTGACTTAATGAAAAGATAAAGAATAATAATATAATTAGAAAGTAAAAAAGTGTACAGCTAAACTTTCTTCTTGAGTTGAACTTTCTTGAGTACAGAAGACACAGCTTACCCTATGCTAATGGGGTTGTTTCATAAATCATACTCATAACAAGTATGCTTACAGAATCCCTCTGACTTTTGCTTACCTGTGCAAACCAAAGCCACATCCTCAACTGATAACAGGGCCTGCTTTCAGCGAGGATTAGTTCTAACAACTTGTGTTTGGCTTGCTGTATCTGAGGAATAGACTCACGTGATTTCCATCTGTAGTGATCCTGCACTTAAGTAAAATTAATGAGCCTGAAAACTGACATGGTTAAACACATTTTTTTTTTTGCTTCATTGGTGGATTCCTTAAGTAAAAAATTAATTCCTTGATCAAGGTTCTTTTTCATAGTGACTGTACAACATCCTAAGGTATCAGCTGGAGGTGATTTGGAGATTAACAATATGAGGTGTTTGCTCTAGACACTTTTTCGAAAGAATCTTTTTTTGTGCCATCTCTTGTTTTCCTTAATAGCTTTAGATCTGTCCCCAAACCAAAGTGCAAGCCCTTCTGTCCTCTCCAAATATCTAATGCTCAGTATTTAAGAATTAACTTGCTACCAGAACTCCTTATCTTGCACATGCAAAATTACCATGATTTTTGTATCTGGTTTCAAATTTTCACAGTCATAAATCAAAAACTCATAGAAAAATCTGGTACAACAAAATCTGCGAAACTGATTAATGCATTAAAAAGCTACTATGCAAAATACGGTTTGTTACCAGGTTTTCTTCATTGTTCTATTGGTTCAAAACAAGAATTTCCTCTGAAGGACTGACTGATGAAGAAAAATATGCTCACACACAAATCTCAGGCCACAGAAATCTTCATTCCAAACTCTTTTTATTGGATTTTGTTCTTGGCAGACAGAACTAAAGCCATCAGAAAGGAAGGAGGTAGACAGGAAGTGAATAAAGATTTTATATGCTGTGTTTTGGAAGGCACCAGTGGAAGACTAGACCCATTGGTCTTGGCCTTTTTGCTGCCTTCTTTTTTCTCTTGTAGGACTTGCAGGTAGCCATGGTGGTAGATGCCAGAAACACATAGACAGATATGGACAAATTTTAATGAGCTGCTGCTGGACTACTTAAACTTCCCTCCTGGTGAGTGGTGTCAGGCCTCCACCCCAGAAAATAATTCCTTTTGTCTGTTGCTCTCTGGGATTATGCATAAGCTCCATTTAAAATCTGAATCCTCTCCTTCAGTGGGACACAAGCGCCCATTTAATAATTTGCACAAGTTTAACTGCTGTTCAGGATAGATTTTGTTTTTTGTAAGCAGGCATTGTTGTTTTAATTACACAAAACCAAAGAAATACAACATTTTTGGGGGGGTTTGTTTTGTTTTTAATTTCTGACTTGGTTTACATTCTGGTAACTTAAATATTTTTAGATAAGTGGTTTGGCTCTACCATGGTGCCAGAGACTTCAAGCTTTTCTAAGTCACTCCTTAAGTACTTCCCCCAGTACACAAACACAATTTATTATTCCTTTGCTAGTAAGAATGGTGAGTAAAATTATCTGTTCCTCCCTCTGCATTATTGTGCTTTCTCCATGTCATCTAATAACCGCAAGTGTGAATGAATGTCAAGAATTGTCTGTTCCTCTATCAGTCAGCTTGGGAAAAAAAACAACTAGACAGTGGCTCATCCAGTTGGAGCCAGTAGCCAGATTTCAGGTTCCTAATTATGTAAGACTTAATCATTTTGTTGTTGTTGTTGTTGTATGGCATATACCAAACCGCTTTTCATACTGAGGCATTTTTGCTCCTGCTTCTTGCTTTCTTGTTTCTGTGAAGTGCAAAAAATATCCAGCCAAAAATATCGTCATCCCTTGTGCTTTAAATGTAGAAAACCTGGACTGAAGAATGGATGGAGAAGGTGTTTGGTTGTGGTGAAAATGGTGGGATCTGTACAGAGGAGGAAGAGATAAGAATGGAATGAAGAAAGCTTATGCTGACTTTTTCTTAGTTACAGGTTAGTTCAGGTTGGAAGGGATCTCAGGAGGCCTGTATTCAAACCCCTTGAAGCAGGTCAGCATATTAAACTAGATTGCTCAGGGCTTTATCCAGTTCTTGAAAGTCATACCAATTTGAAAACCTCCATGAACTCCAGACTGTTCAATACCTCTCAACAGCCCATTTCATTGCTTTACTGCCCTCACGGTGAAAAAGCTTTTCCTTCTATCCAGTTGGATCTTCTCTCATTTAATTTGATATCTTTTGCCCCATATCATCCTGATGAAAAACTGTAAAGAGCCTGGTTCTGTCTTCTTGATGACCTCCTCACAGGTAATGAAAAGCTGCTGTTAGATTTCCCTCAAAACCTTTGGTTTCATAGGCTAAAACCCTCTTCCTGTGGGGCATGTGTTCCATCTTGATGTCCCTTCACTGAACTAGCTGCATTCGATCATCATCCTTCCTGTTCTGGGGGCCCAAAACAGCAATATTCCTGGTGTGGTCTAATGATTGCTCAGTACAGGAGGATGGTGGGCTCTGCCTCTGTTAATCCAGCCCCAGATGCTGCTTGCATTATTAGCTGCTGGGTCATCCTTCTGGCTTATATTTCCCTTTGTAGATTTTTATCTTTTATCTGAAAGGGAATGCTACTCCATTAATAAAAATTTATAGAGCTAAACAAGTCTCCAGTGATTGGAGCTGGTTAACTACTTATATTTGATAGAATTACCTTGGCCTCACATAGCAATAAAGTGCTCAATTATTTTCTTAGGAGACTTGCCTGACCCTGGCATATATAAAGGCTGTGTAGTTTGGTCTGTCATATATTTGGTGAATTGTGAATGTTCTCAACACACTTTTTTCCAGATCACCTGCTAATCCCTGGTGATGGTGGCCTGCTATTTTGAGTATGGAGTTGATGCATTATTGATTAATCTATCTTAGACTGCACTTAAAGTGGTTGTATGTTAATTACAGTTGGTATCTAGAAATAATAGCTTAGCTTTTCAGAGGCTTCTTGGAAGAGATGGATTTTTTGTATACTGCAGAATGTTTCTTCTGATGGCATTTTTTTGTCAGAAAAAAAAAGTTTATCTATTAATGGAGTATTAATTCTTTAAATCTGGTTCCTTTTCTATTGTAATAATAAAATCATAAAATGGTTTGGGTTGGAAAGAACCTCAAAGATCATCTAGTTCCAGCCCCTTGCCATGGAAGGGACACCATCCTTCTGATCCACAGCAGGGACACCTTCCTCTCCAATCTGGCCTTAAACACTTCCAGGGAAGGAGCATCCACAGCTTCTCTGGGCAACCTGTGCCTGTGCCTCACCACCTTCAAAGCAAGGAATTTCTCCCTAACATCTAATCTAAATCTACCCTCTGTCAATTTAAAGCCATTCCACTTTTTCTCTCACTACATGCCCTTGTAAAAAGTCCCTCTCCAGAATTCTTGTTAGCCCCTTTTTTATGTACTGGAAGGTTGCTCTGAGGTCTCCCCTGAGCCATCTCTTCTCCAGGATGAAAAAGCCCAACTCTCTCAGCCTGTCTCCGTAGGAGATGTGCTCCAGTCCTCTGATCATTGCAATAATTTATCATGAGAAAGCTTCTTTCTCCTGTGGATGTCTTATTTTTGCAATAGAATTTTTTACTTCCAGAGTAAATAAGCATCACTTGAAACCAATATGCTGTAATTTCAAAATTAAGGTTTGTTATTGAACCTTATCCTTTTGTGTGTGTGTGTATTTTGGTCAGCTGCTCTTGTTTTATTAATTCTGAATTCTTTTATAATAACTTATCTTCATCATTTCTAGCTGCCCCCATTAATGTACTCTCTTGCTTTTTGATATTGAGAGTAAAAAGTACATGATGTAGCTAAGTTTTCATGATTTAATAGCTATTATGGGTCTCTGGGTGGCTTTCGCATAAAAAGGTTTTATATTCTTTTCTGGGTACTAATAAGTAGGTCTTTAGCAACATGCTGATTACAAAACATTTCAGATTCTATGGCTGACAGAAGCAGACTTTATCTTGCAATTTGAAGAGAGGAGATCTACATTTGCACACATTTTCTATGTGATGTATTAGATGAATCACTTCAATAAAAATATCATCAAAAGTAAGATCAGTTTAAAATATAATCAGTTATTGATTAAAAAGTAGTTAAATGTGTTAAGCTGTTATCAACATTAGTAGGTGCTAGAAGTATATTGCTTGAGCCCGAATCTCAGAGGCCAAATCAGGCATCCCAAATCTTCACATTTTATATGAATTTTAGATTGTATTCAAACATTAAGGGTACAAATATTTATCATATATCTCTTTTAATTTGTGCTCTGATAGTGCATAAAATACCTGATGCATGCTGTGGTATGTGGCATGTTAGTGTCTGGGGAAATATTTATTACCTGCATTTAAGAGCAGAGACCACAGGTGGGCAGTGTTTAAAGGAGGATAGTAGATTCAGTAAACTAGATGAGATCAAACTGGGAAATAACAATGCCAGTGTCCCACTAGCTGAAAGAATATTTATTCTGGGGAATGGCAGGGGTAGAACGCAACAAGGGGAACTTATAATCAAATAACTATAAGTGGATTTTCCACTAATGGATATTTGATACAAGCTTTTCCTAGAGCAGAAAAGGGACTATTTGAAAATGTATAAGTAAGCAGTGAGGTTTATAGCATAGAGCCAAAAGTCAAAATCTTCACTATGAATGAGAAGTACAGAGTAGCAAGATCACAATTACCCTAGAGAACGAAGTTCAGTTAACTTGAGACAGGGGAAAGCTACTTAGGGATAACGAGTCCTCAAGCAAAAAGTGCCAAGGAGGAAACTGTTTCTTGTGGTAGAATGTGGAATAGTGGGCAGTGAGAGAAGCAAGTTGTGGTAAAGGCAGGGGAGAACATAGAATCATAGAATCATAGAATAGTTAGGGTTGGAAAGGACCTTAAGATCATCTAGTTCCAAGGGTCACCTCACACTAAACCATGCCAACTAACACTTCATCCAGCCTGGCCTTGAACACTGCCAGGGATGGAGCACTCGCAACTTCCTTGGGCAACC
>NDXB01005608.1:0-17871 GCA_002631895.1 Agapornis roseicollis | reverse complement strand
GTCAGGCAGGATTTCCCCTTAGTGAAGTCATGCTGGCTGTCACCAAGCACCTTGTTGTTTTTCCTGTGCCTTTGCATGCCTTCCAGAAGAATCTGCTCCAAGATTTTGCCAGGCACAAAGGTGCCTGTCTCCGTCTGGGCTGGGCTGCACATACCCCATCTCCTGCTATGGAGTTGTGCTGCTACCCAGAAGTCCAGCATGGAGCAGATGGGCTCCTGGCTCGTAGGAAATGTGTGCTGATCTGTGCTGACTCACATGGCACACGTGTTGCATGGGAGCTGCAGAGAAGGACAACCAGGTTTGGTGAATGTGGTCCGCTTGGTAGATGGCAGAGGGTTGGAACTAGATGATCTTAAAGTCCTTTCCAGCCCTAACTATTCTATGATTCTATGAGTCCAGCGTTAAGTGTCATGAAACAGACATTGATCTCTGCAGTCTCCTCCATTTTCCCCCATCTCTGCTCCCCTGCTCCTCTGTAGCTCTTCTCTTTTCCTTCTATTTCTTCTCAGTCTCCCAGCCAAAACTTGTATATCCAAAAGTGAAATAGGAGATGTCCTGGAAAAAGTTAAAGCATTTTTGTATCTCCATACAGGTTCGGCAAAGGTCATGGTTTTTCTCTGTGCCTGCCAGTGCAGCTCTGCCTCTTAACACACTTTGTTTTCATGACTCACCAGTTCTCTGACTTCAAGAAGACTGAGACTTTCTGTTGAAAGCCTGTTCATTCATCTCACAGCAAGTTGAGCAGTGGACTGGTAGCACAGAAAACCCACCATACTGTCCACCTCCAGCCCTGCTTCTCTTCACTCTTTTCCTTCCCAACCTTTCCATGTTTTTCTCATAGATCTCTGCCTCCACCTGCCCTATACCAGGCTGGCAGCAGTGGGGCAGCACCTGGGAATAGCAGTGGTAGTATTGGACTTGCCTGGGAAAAAGTGCAGGTAGGACCTCAGGAGCTGGATCTGGGAGGGTGTAAAGGCCTGGCTGCAGAAGTGGCCCAGCCTTGGAAATGCGTTGGAAATGTGATTGTTAATGTCAGTGTTAAACAAGCCCAACACAGGAAGCCAAGCATGTGCATGGAGGGATGCAGAGGCACGGGGCTTGTGACTGCGCTGCTTTGATTGATTTTTTTATTCTATTGGGAAAGGTGATTCAAGGATTATTCATGACCCTGGTGCCCTTTTCACGCCTCTTTGATGATGCCAGTTCACTGGAGAGGTGCACTGGTTTTGGTGACTTTTGCTGGCTGTGTTGCGTGGTATTGCTGGGATGGACCCACATCGTTCTCTGGCATATGGGAGTACCCCCTTCTGCAGAGGTGTCTGGAGCATAGCTGTGTCAGTGCAGAGCAGCATTCAGAGCTGTTATGTCAGAGGAGCTTGCGCTGCTTGTTACCTCAAATTAGATTTCATCATTTGCATAGTGTATGGGGAACACAAAGATAAAATGATCATGGGGTTTGTACAACATTCATGGCTTTGCTTCCAGATCTTCATAGAAGTAAGTGAAACTTTATCTTACTGTAGAGGTGTGTGTTTGGGTGAGGTAGCAGCTGTGGGACCAGGCTGTGAGGGCCATTCCAGTTTCCTTTACACTGGTGTGTCCAGGTATCTCTAGCACCTGCAGCAGTACCCCGCTCTGAATATGCTCTTGGGCTGGTGTCCAAATGGGATGGCTGGATTTTGGAGCTTATGCCAGGGGAGTTTAGAGGTGGAAGACGGAATGGTAAAAAGAGATAATTATGCCAGCAATATATAATTGCTCTTTGGTTCTCCATGTCTTACATCACACAGGATCCTGAAAATGCTGGGGTCAGACCTGGGAAATGTGCTGCAGGACAAACACTTCCAGCTGTTCCTCTGAAAGCAAGTCTCAGCAAGTACCTTCTAGGCAGGAATGTGTGGCCTTACTTATTTAGGAAAAGGAAAAAAAATCTCACCATTTTAAGCCTTCAGCGTTCACCTTCATAATTAAAATCTCTAATCACAAGCAGAGTGCAATACGTGACTGTCTTCAGGGAGCTGTTTCTTAAGGTGGTTTTCCATTTTTGCATTATTTAGCCCCTGCCTCGGTGCCAGGGTTTACTTAACCTTAAGCTTGTGAACAGGCTTATTGAATTTGGCCCAGACTTGACTAATCTGTAATGAGCTCCAGGTTGCCTGGAACTTGGCAGCACCATCATTCTCTGTGCTGTTGCATAATGGCCTGACCCTGCATAACCATGGCTTCGCCTCATGCCCCTTCTTCAACCTCCTTGAGCCTGCTCTGAAACCCTGGGCTCCATGGAGGGGCCACCCTGCTAAGGGGTGTCCTGAGTGCTGAAAACCTCCTCAGCTGCTTTCATCCTCTTCCATGGGGTGAGAGGTGGCAGAAAGTGCAAGAAAACCTCAAAGATGGAAACCAGCTGGGGTGAATGGGGGAATGCAGTGGTGGCAACCAGGTGAAGGCCAGTACCTCCTCCCAAGTGCCTGTGGTGGCTGGGGAATGTGAGAATCCTGGCCACCCTCCTTCTCCTTCTGTCCCTCCACCTGCATCAGGCTGCTCTGCAGCCTGTTGGTGACCCCTGTGCTTGTGAATGGAGGATGCTCATCCTGGAAGCTCTTCCATTTGAAACTTACTAGGTGTTTTTTATTGTTGATTTCATCATTTTTATAAGGACAACTGCAAGGACTTATTTTGTCAGAAATCACAGGAATAATTCAAATGTTGGTCTAAGTCAATTTTTTCACGTCTTGTTTATTTACTTCAGCTCCACCACTTGAGAAACCCATTATTTGCCTGCTCTTTATTGAGTATCCAATGATGATAATAAATTGATACCATCTTTACTGTGCATTTCCCATAAGGTTGGTATGGCACAGAGAAGGAACTGGTTTATTTTCCTACTAGCATAAACCTGGGAAGACTGTTCTATAACCCTTCAGTTCCAGCCCTCTGCAAGCCAGCTGAGAGCAGGATCATTGAAGGCAGGATTTAGAGGCTGTGGGTTTGCATATATATTAATTGGGAGCAAGGTTTGTCAGATAAACACTTTGCAATGAGCGAGGAGGAAGGCATCTGGCCTGGATTCAGGTACCCAGCAGTAAGCTGGAGAAAAAGATCCTCTTGCAAAAAATAAGAAGAATTTAAAAAATTAATAAAATGATCTTGCCTTGTTTGGAGATCAGAGTGCCAAATATAGACCCTATCACATTTCCTTTCCTCCTCCTTCCGAAGCTCGTCCTTTTGAAGTGCACTTTCTATGGGATGTGGATAATTGACTCTGTGAACAACTGTCTGACTGCTCTGTTGGTTTAACCGATTGGTTTCAGTTGCTGATTCCTGTTTTGTTTTGGATGATTTTCAGCTCAATTGCCCTGTCAGCTACAATTAGTCCCACTAATATGACTGCTGCAAGGTCACAGATGAGTTGCTCTGGTCACAGGCATGGGGGCAGCCAGGAGATATGCACAGCGTGGTGTTCTCAGCTCCTTGGTTGTGTGCCGATAGTTTGCTTAAATCAATAGCAGTTGCAAATCCTGGTATAAAACAGGTCAAAAGGGATGTGAGATTTGCTTCTCACACAGGTAGGGTGACTGACTAAAGAGTAAGGTTGCAACAGCTTTTGGATGGTTGCAAGTAACTTTTGGATGAACTTTAATGAGATAAGAAAGCTCCTGGTTCTGTGCAAGGGAAATATGGAGTGCCTGGGCTTCCTCTCACACACCAGAGCAGCAAGGAAAGGAAGCAGAAGTGGGATAGAGCAGTAGGTACATCCTGTGACTCTTTCAACAAACCCACACTGTTTTTTAGTGTGGTTCCCGTGATATCTGTCATTGTTTCAGGCTTTGTTTCTTCCACCCACAATTTACATTTGGGGAGACTAAAGTGGGAAAGGCAGCAAGCAGACAAATGGATGGAGGACAACAGATCATTTGGCTTCTCAAGATCAATAGGGTATAGATGCATGGAGGTGCAGGTTAGATGTTGAACTCTTGGGTCTCACATTCTCTCTTTGGCCATGGGATGGCCAAAATGGTATCACAGAAAATGTAGTCTGGTTGTGTACTTGGCCTTTTATATAAGAAAGGAGACTTGAGGTACCCAAAGTGCCCATTGTTGGATTTATATAGTCCCAAAAGCCAATTGGAAGATGAGAGTTGGAGATCACTCGTGAAGCAAGATAGTGTGCCTGATTAGGTTCTGAAAGGGTTTGGTTTGGTTATTTGGTACTTCCTTCAACTACTGGGGTGATGGAAAAGAGAATATGCAGATTCAATATGCAGAGACCCCCAGCTGGGAAGGGCTTGCAGCAGCCTCACTGAGCAGATCAGACCTCCAGATGACCTCACACAAGCTGCAGAAGGTGGTGTGAAAAGGGTGATTTGTGGACTGATGAAGACAAAGTCCTACAGCCTGGCAGAAACCATCAACTATGCCAGTGCAGGATGGGACTGTTTCCAGTAGGTGAAAAGGTGGTGTCAAAAAAATGCAAGTAGCTCATGGATCAGGCAAGAAACAGCATCTTGAACTTCAGACGGGGTGATTTGGGTTAGACAGTAGGGGAAACTGAAATGATAGAGATAAGGAAAATATGAGAGTAAACCATCAAGAGAGGCTAGAGTCCACTTCACAGGAGATTTAAGAATTGGTGGGGCAAACGTTCGTCAAGCAATACTTGTTCCGGCTGCTACAGAGCACAGGTTGGAGAAGGTCCTCAGATCTCCTTGGGGTGAGATGAGTACTTTGCCCACTCCTTTTGTTTCATTAATGAAACGTTAACATTTCTATGAGGAGCACATGCTTTCTGAAAAAACTCTTGGCCAGGGACCAAACTTCTCCTCAAGCAGTTTGGTGGGACCTTTGCAGGCATCCCATGTGCCGTGCCATTGTGTGCATGAATTCCGGTTGAAGGAGCTCAGGTCTGGTCTAACGGAAGCATACAGCCTGTATGAATCTCCACTTTATTTCTCCAGAAGCTGTGCTTTCTGTGGACAGAGATCACTGTGTTGCGCTGAGCTTATTCCCTTTAAATCCTGTGTGGGACTTGTTCCTAATGAAGATAGCTGGTGCTTTTATAAAGTCTAGCAGCAGGAGGCCTCTTCTATCAGTGTGTTTCCATCCATGTTTGGGCAACACAATGAATGCAGATGTAGTAGGAAACTTTTGATTATCTATAGGGTTTTTTTTCTGTGGCAACTTCAAAGCTCTGTGGTTAGTTATATTCTGAGACTTTAAATGGATATGTCTTGTGTTCAGAGATCTGATTTAGTTTTCCGGTTTAATCTATTGTCCAAACATCATTAATGTTGTCTTTGAGGCATGGGACAGCTTTGATGGAGTCTTTTTTTAATTTCTGGCCATCACCCTGTGCAGCCATAAATAACATCCTGCCTGCTAATGAGAAAATTCAAGCTTTTGCAGTCTTGTGGAAATAGACTGGAGTGGCAGGAGAGAAAAATGAACTGCTCACCTTCCACCCCCAGCTGGCACGAGCATTTGGATTACTGACAGGCAGGAGATGTTTCCACACATTGAGATGCACCATTAAAAAGCAGGGTCATCTGTTGAAAATGAAATAATTATTTTCATAGACATATCATGAATTCCTTAATTCCTCCTTTTATGAGTTGCATTTTCTGCCTATAAGCATCCATACCATTCCTGATTAATGCCCAGTTAGCATGTCAGGTGTTGGGCTCAGCTACTCCTAACAAATCGAGGTTTGTGGAAGAATTTGGCTTGTCTTTCTAGTGTGAAGTGAGGGATCAGGGTCCTCCATTACATACCCAGTAAACCAATTTCAAGGTGTTGATAGCCTATGCATTGCTTTCCCCATCTTCTATAGAAATTTTCTTTGGAAGGTAAAGCTCGTGTGTGTGTGTGACCTTGGAAACACCTGGCAGAAGTTGGTCCAAGGTCTTGGCATTTACTCCTTGTTGTGCCATGGCAAACATTTGTCAAAGATTTGGGAGGGGGGCAGCTGGTTGTGATGCACAGCCCCATGTTGAGTCAAGTCCTGGTTTGGGGATAATAATGCAGTAAGAAGAGAGCAATATTGGGAGAATAAGTGCACAACATGGCAGTGGGAAGTTTTAGAGCACCTTATTCCTTCTTCATTGGGAAACCCATCTTCTTGGGGAGAGCCTGCCCTGCAACAAACTGGCTTTATTGGCTCTGGCCTCATTGACAACCAGTGTATAAGCTGGGTGTGTTGGTAGCAGCTTCACAGCGTGAGCCCATGTCAGGTCTTGTCTGTACAGGAGCTTGACTGGCAGAAACAGGACTGGGATATGGTGTGAGGGCTTGCTCAGGAATGCAGTTGTCTTACAGCTGCATAATTTTGCTCTGTTTGGAAAGAGGATTAAAGTGGCATGAATAAATGAGTATAAATACTAGCTGATCACCGCAATGGACAGATTTTACAAGAAGCTGTACTGCTTGCTTGCAGCCAGGACTTGGTGTGATCCATGTTTCGGCTTGGTGAGAGCTGCCCAGCCTGGTGGTGCCTCTTGAAGTGCTGGCCTGCACTGCTGCACCTTTCCATGGCATTTGCACCCTTGTAACCACACTGACCTCTTGTCTGCCTTCTCCCTCCACCAAATAAGTTGACATTCGTCCTCTCAATCTGTCCCAGGAAACAGCCACTGGTGTTGTGTATGTGTAGGAGGTGGGTGGTTGCCAAGAGCAGGCTGGAGGATCTCCTGCACTCCCTGTGGTTTCTCCTCTCACCTTGTGTGTCTTTGCAGAACATGGCTTTGTTGGCTACTCTGAAGAGCTTATGTTCAACAACACACTGCCAGACTACAGCCATGGGGAGTCCTTCTTCACAGTTTTTGGAGTGTTTTTCCCAGCTGCCACAGGTACGATAGTTTTATCCTCCCCCTCTTTCCCTCCACAGTCACACCTTGGAGATGAGCAGAAGCAAAGGCAAGGTGAGTGGGACGGTACTTGGCCATAGGAGACTCATGTGGTTGGTAAAAAATGCTCAGGCTTTCCTCCGACACCTCAAATTTTACCCAGTCTTGTTCTGTTTACTTGAATGTGCTCTTCTGTCTCTCTGTGGTCAGAAACTGCTGGACAATGCTATGGCTTGATGAAGTGGTATAAATCCTTCGCTGTCAAGGAAAAGGCTCAGGCACTGGTGTGAGCCAGTGCTATCAGGCCACAAGGTATCGAGACTTTGTAAAAAGATTGATTTATCTTATCAGATAAACCTTACGACTTGATTGCACTGGGAGGGTAGGAAGAGCACAAGAGGGCTTTCCTTACCACAGGCAGATGGCCAGGCTGGTCCGATGCCATTGTTCATGGCACTGACCACAACTCTGCATGGTGTCACAGATGCATCTTTGAATGGTAGCGGAGCTCATATTTACCATCTTAATTGAATACTTTCATATTATTCATTCCCTTAAATTACTGGGAAGATCCATGTCCACTTTCCAAAGCTGGCAGTCTCCAGTGGGAATAAAATAACTAGTAATTGAAGTTAATACCTTTTGTTGATGCTGTTTTTAAGCTATAAAAAGTACCAATTATAAGCAGTTTCCATAGCAATGAATCTTTGGATTACAGAATGAATTTTCAGAGGATTAGCTCTAGGCAATTCATTGGAAGTTGTTCATAGAATTGTGGTACAGAGAGACAAAATAAAGGGTTTTGTGAAACAGATGGGACTGGAGGAATGGACTGATGGCAGAAGTCGTCATCAGGTGCATCCAGCGCAGGACTTCAAATTTTCCTTTGAAATCCTCTCTCCCAGCATATGAGGCTGGCTATTGCCTCGCTGTAGGCATCCTCCTGGAAATCTCACCTGCTTGAACTATTGGCACCATGGAGAAGTTGCTTTGTTCTTTCTACCTGGCCCAAGCGAGTCCCCTAGCCAAAGAAAGAGACCTTTCTCATGAGCCCTGCCTGTGATACATGAAAGCAGTTTTTTCCAGCTCCATGGTTATAAAAGAGGAATAGTTATGACAAAGCTGTGCAGAAAATTGCAATGATTAGCCATGAAGCATTAAATGGTTCTTCATCACTGCTAATGCTTGGCTGCTAGGAAGAGTGCCAAAGCTAATAGATATAATTTATTTAAAGCCCTGGCGGCCTGTTGCTTTGTTAGTTAGCAGTACTAATACCAATAGTAATGTTAAACATTCTCTGAAAATAAAGTTTGGGCTGATGTATAATTACTTTGGTTGCTACACAGCTTCTTCATGTGTTCTTTTTAATTGCTTGGTTATTTACAGGATTTAAACTATTCCTTTGGGTTAGCAGTGCCAGTGGTACCATATAACATTGCTATTGCTCTCATTACTGTTGTTTGTAGCATTGTGGAGTTCTGGAGCCTCATAAAACATAGGGTTGTGTTCAGTGCTCTATCTGGAAGAACTTGTGATGTGCTTAAGAAATATTTGTGGTGGACATCAAGACTTCTGTGCTGCAGATCACAACTGGGGAGCCCAGTGAAATTTCAGCAGCTCTGAGAATAAAGCTCACAACTCCCAGGGCTGGGGCAATGGGTGAGGGCTGGTTCCCCAGTGTCCCACCTGACCCATGCTGGCTTGGCTTGCCTTCTCCACAATAGGAGCATGATGCTAGACGTGAAGACAGGACCCTGGGTGTCTCAATGTCCCACATGCTGGAGCAGAGCTGCTTCCCACTGCATTGCAGGTGCTGCCTGGGCACAGCCCAAGCCCGCCAGCAGGACAGGCAGTCCACAAGATTGAAGATGACACTTCAGGGATGCATTTGGCAGCAGGATTAATAGCAGAATGGAGAGATGCGATAGGATTGCCAGTGCCTCTGATGCAGGGCAGGCAGCATGATGCAGATTGTGAGCAAGCAGCTGTGTCAGACTCCATCAACTCCACATGAAAGGGAGTGACAGGGACATGTGAACATCACTCCCAGGTTATCACCTCCAGCCTGTGCTCCTGGTCCTGCCCAGCACCATCCCTAAGTGGTACCTATCTCTATTGGAACCCCTGCAGTGAACCAGCTGGAGCACTGGAAGTGAAATAGTTGTGTTAACAGAAATCTGGGGAGAGTTTCAGCAAAACAATGTTGTTTAGTTTTGAGGGGTTACTTCGAGCCAGTTTGAAACATTTCTTTGACCCCAAAAAACATTCTGTTTATCCTTAATAAATAAATGTTCGGTTTACTCTTCTTAATTTTTAGCATATGCTAGTTTACCATCTAAGATGCTGTTTTGATAACAAAGGTTTTTTTAAAAAATGTTTAGGAAATAGTGAACGAGATGTTTGGGCCTTTTTGGTATGAAATGTTCCTCTTTGAAGTGAAACTGTTTTGATCTCTTTGGGATAAGCTCTTTCCTTTCACTCTGAAACGGTTATCTGAAGGCAATTGATTTAAGTTTGGTCTCCGGGATGTACTGAAAAGTGGGTTTAAGTTGCCCTTTTCCACCAGAAATAGCACTGAAAGGGAAACTATGGAAATACTGGCTTGTAGCTTTAACAGCAAAGAGAGGCAGCCACTTGAGGAAAAGGGAGCGGGACCTGAGGGGAGACCCTTGACAGACTGAATGGGCAAGAAGGAGCAGCTGAGTGTGCTTCAGCTGCAGGGGATGGGGTGGTCGAGCCAGCCTTACAAAGACCGGTAGCAACATGCTGCCTCTTATGAGCATCCTCCTTGGATTGCTTTGCTCCAGGTCAGGTTGTTTTCTCTGTTTCTCTGTATTTTGTTGGTACAACTCCAGCAACACAAGTGATGTTATCCCAGCTTTATGGTTGAGCAGTAGTAAGCAGAGGCTGGTCTGTTTGCTTCCTGGGTAATGGCTGTTCGAGCCATTTCAGCTGGATATGCAGTGTAGCTGGCTTTATTCCCTCAAGTTTGTAATCTAATAATCAAGAAGTAGCTGAGCATTCCAAAACATACCTCTAGAGCTGGTTTAAATGGGAGTGAATGGGCATTGAAGACTTGTATTTGCTGTCTTCAATCAGAAAGACTAACTTTTTGATGTGAATATAACCTCTATAGAGATTCCGTGCATTAACCAGATGTTTTCCTTTGTGTTTGTAAAGACCTTCTTGATGCACATGCTTTGCTGCTTCGATGTGATATGCAAACAGCCAGCTGCCCATCTAACCAGGGCTTTGCATGCGAAAGGAGTCTTGGGAGCTGCCAGCCCAAGTTCACCTCCTAGCAGCAGCCATGCAACTGTCAGTGCACTTTTAAAATGAAGTTACACGTTGTTTCGGTTGTGCAGAGAATGTTTTTCTACTAAATCCCTGAAGTTTCGTGTCTAATGAAAGGAGTGTTGTTATGTGATACAAGAAAGTAAGATGATGTTTGAAGTGATGTGAGTGGAAAATATCAGTGTACTGAAACCAGTTCTGAAATAAACCGTATTTGGCATTTACAAAATGACAGCAAATGGATTTAGAAGTTTTGGGCTAAGCTATTAGATGATGTAAACTGGCACAACTCCGTTGAAGTCAATGGAAAGCTGCCAGTTTACATCAGTGGAGAATGTGGCCCTTTAAAAAAATTAGCTACAATTCTTATCTAAGATTTTCCATTCTTCATGTCTTGGGTGAATTAAAAAAAGAAAACAAACCCCAAACTTTTATATTTTATAGCAAATTCGCTGGAAAATGCATTGGGTGTTTGTAGGTAGTCATATCTACAGTTGTAAACCATGGCTGGTGGAGTTAGAAGCCAGAGCTGGTGGTGATGGTTGTGCCTAATGTACAGTGTAGGTGGTCCCCTTGTGCATGTATCCAGCCCCTGGATAATGCCCAGGACTGGATTATATTGGGAATAGCAGCAACATAGAGACTGTCTCAGCTATAATTTCCTGGCTGAGTTGATCATTTTTCATGCTTCCTTGTCCAGAAGCTTTGTCATTATCTGCTGCTGTCTGAGATAATAGACAGTGTGGAAAATCCAGCCTGCTATCTCATTGAAACAGAGAGGTGGATAATTTTCTCTGTGGACAACCTGCAGATATGACTGCTTGAGTTCAGAATAGATTGGCCATTTCCCTAGGGACAGGCCTGTGTCTGGAGGAAGGAAGGTCCCAACTTCTCTGTGTCATTGAATTCTATATGCAAGTGTAGGGTTTTTCTTCTGTTGAGTAGCTAGAGTCTCTGGAAAGGCTGTTTGTGGCTCCTCACAAGTTAGATCAGTTCTCTGGCAGAAGGTGGCAGAAGCCAGTGTGATGCTCACAAAAGACCTTGTCAGTACTGCTCTTTGGCAGCTCTCATCTTGTCTGGAGAATTACTTTTTGAGAGGTGGTGGACAGGTGGCTTTGGCATTGTCCATGCATCTGTACTATGAGATTGTCCATACTTTTGCACTGATCAGGTTAGAGATGAGCTTGCAACACAGAGAAGATGGCTTTGGCCTGAGTGACTGAGAAATCTGTGTTGCTTCCCTCTGTGGTGGCCTTGGCCTTTGGCAGTGGAAGCCATGAGACTCTGGTGATCTCCTGGAGATGCTGACAGAAGCTAATGGTGTGCACTGGCCTGGGTCTGACCCCTAGCTGCTGCCAGGCAGGAGGTCAGGCACCCGTGTCAAGATCCTGTTTATGTGGGCTCTGGCAGGTCATCTCCTGGCTGCTCCTGAATACATGTGGGTCTGTGGAGGGAGGCAGTGAGGCAGTCTGGGCTGTGCAGTCATTGCTGTGCTGATGACTCACATGTCTTTAGCTTTTTTCGTATCCAGTCCAGCAAACCCCATTTTGGTGTTTCCCCAGTGCTTTGCTGAGGCAGGAGTTTGGATGAGGAAGAGGTGAGTCAAGCTCAAGCTGGAAGATTCAGAGGTGGTGCTAGATATTTGGGAAACTTGGCCAAGAGGCACATGACATTAATAGCAGTCCTGACAATAGTTTGCACCTTTTGAAAGAAAAATTCAGAGTATTCTTAGCTTTCTGCTCTGCCCCTGAATTGCATAGTAGCATGCCAAGAGTGATTCTTAGAGACTTCATGTAGCATGATGTTTGTGACCATTTCCATCAACTTCTGCCCTCCGGACTTTTCTCACCTCCAGCTAAGCTTATTGCATAGCTGTTTGAAAGAAGCTGTGCTTGGAAGCTTTATCTGGGGAAAAGCACACCAATTAACAGGCTTTTAGCAGGGCTGTGCAGAAGTACATCCGCATAGTCTTCCAGGACAAAATTAAGGACTTGTTTTGATTTGTAATGTTTTCAGTATGGTGTCAAGGACTTGAATCTGCTCTGAATCTGGAAGACAGCTCTTCAGGGGCCCATGGGGACTGGGGAGTAGCTGTTGGGGCTCTGGCTCTGCGATGAAGAGGAGGACAGAAGATGTCTGCTGAATGGAATGATCAAGGGGGGAAAGAAAAGAAGATCAAGGAAAAAATATCAATAATGAATAAATAAAGACCTGGGTGCTTAGCCAATGTGTTTGGCAACATGTGAGTGCCTTGTTCTCATTAACTTGCTCTTCTTATGGCAGCACAGTAAGGAAAAGAAGTGTTAAAATTCCCATCAGGCAGACAGGGACATGGAGCTGTAAAGATGCACAGCAACACCTGGGACAGAGCAGGGAGATGAGCCCCTGTTCCTCTATTAGCCACCCAGCTGTTGCTCCTTATTGTCAGTCTATCAGTAGCCCTGGTTTGTAGGGAAGGCATCCATCTGGCTGGGCTGGGTTTGCTCCCTTTATTCTGGGATTTATCCCATGGCTCTTTTCTACCCTTTGTCAAGGGAGAAAACTCTTCCAAGCAGCAATCAATGAGCTTTAAAATGCAATGGGGTGTTGCTGCTTTAGAGTTGTTGTCACTCAGATGTGCTGCCTGGGAGCCTTTGTCAGTCTTGTGCCCTGTGAAAATGAGGAATGACTGCTGGACTTGGCAGCTGAGTGGCAGAACAACATGCGGTTAGTTCCCTGCTGCCAGGACTGGCAGATGCTGCGAGTGCCCTGGTGCTGGCATCCTTCTTCTCGTTGTTCTGTGGTGATCTCACTCTGGCTCCCGGGGACCATCCCATGAGCACTGCTGGCTGGCACCTGGCCCCTGTGCCTTTATGAAGATGTTAGTCTGACATCTGAGGGGTGGGATAACAATGGACAGAAGTTAATGTCTTAAAAAGACTCTTCTGTCCTGACTTCAAATTGTCTGAATTCTCATCAGGATTCCAAATCACAGATTTTTTTTTTATTATTTTATTTTATTTTATTTTATTTTATTTTATTTATTTTATTGTTTATTTATAGCAGATATCTGAAATCTTCTAGGAAAAGTTTTCAGATAATGTGACAAGAAAAGTTGTGTTTTCTTGGGAAGTCTGGTATGACTCCTCCTTTAAGTATGGGCAAAGCCTCACAACCAGTTTGTACTTTGGGTTCCTAGCCTTAACATGGAGACTGTAATCCATTGCTTCATCCTGTTTTCCTCTCTTGCATCTTAGATGGCAATTTTTTTGGTTAAGGACTGTTCCTGATAGTACAATACCCTATACTCTGGCCTAAAATAACAGTTCAGCACTTTATTCTTAGTCCTACCACATGTTTTCTACATGCTGCTGAGACAATAACTCGTCCTCTGAGCGCTTCTTTTTTCTATCTGCAAAGTAGAGATAATGCCTACTTCCAAAGCAGATCCGTTGGCTGGAAGGTGCCAGCTACGTGCTGAGCACTGTTATTCCCTCTGCTAAATGTGCATGTGATCATCATTAAGCACAGACAGGACAGGCCGTTTTGTAATGGAGGTTGTCCCCATGAATGCAGGGAATTGTAATGGATCTGGTCTGGGGGGATGGTACCACCTGCTGAACGCACTACTGTGATGAACAGTAGCATTTATCTTTTCAACAATTGGGCAGCACTGTCTTCTGTGAGGTTTGCACTAAGATAAGATGGGTTTTATTCTGCTTCCCCCCCAGCATTGTTCAAACTGGACAAAGGGTTCTTTGTAGATGTGATATTGGTGGCTTGCTTCAAAGACATGAACAGTTTCTTACCAAGCATCAATGGAAACCAATATTTGGGTGTATGGCAGTGCAATGAAGTGATATTCTTACTGGTTAATCAGTTAACTGATTGATTAAGTTATATTACATATTGTAATATCTATTATATATGCTGTAACTTAAATTGCATCCATACAGGTGTGATGGCTGGATTCAATATGAGTGGAGATCTCCAGAAGCCTGCTATCAACATCCCCCTGGGGTCTCTGGCTGCTATTGGCACCTCGTAAGTCATTAACTGGGGAAAATTTACTCTTTGGAGACTGCCCTGGATGTGGCCAATCTATTTCATATTCCCATCAGCCTTTTATTCCTAAGCCATCTGGAAAATTAAAGGCTGGCTGTCATTCAAACTATTATCCATTACAACCACCTACTCTGGGTGGGTTAGAGAAGAGGTTTGTTCATGCGGATGTAATCAGTCTTTCCTTTGCTGAGTGGGATCTGTGCTGGTGCTACAGCAGCTGTGCTGCTGCAACCTGGCTGTCCCAGAGCGGGATCAAAGTTCTCAAAGGCTTGGGGTGTGTGATTTTGTCACTTACTACTGTTGATTTTGAAGCGCTTTATTTTTCTATATAAACAGAAAATATTAAAAAAATAAAAAATACAAGTTTTATGGGAAAATGGGGCCAAGACAGGTGAAATGACCCTACAAGGCCCGGGCAGTGCAGGAGCCCTTCATCCCCAAGCAGTTCTCTCCCCAGGAAATTCTGCTTTCCAGGAGTAGAATGCTGTTACATATTAAAAAACCCCACAGACCTCAGTAGGTTTTCCTGACTGTTTTCATTGCCACCTAAACTGCATTTGAAATTATTACTTTTAATTGTGTACCAAGGTTCAGACAGAAAGGATCTTAACAATTTAGAGGGATTCATGACAAAATTGCTGCTTGTTTGAAGTGAAGGGATTCTGTAGGACACAGATGGATGGACTGTGGCCATTTACATCTCTGCTGTCTGGGCTTTGCAGACAGACTTCATTATCCCTTCACCTGAGTACTGGAAAGGCCAGGGACACCAGAAGAGGATCATGACTTGGGTTGTGGAGCAGGCTGGCTGCAGTGTTTAATGTTACTGCCAGATGAGGGGATCTCTGTACCTGCGCAATCATAGAACAGTTTGGGTTGGAAAGGAACTTTCAAGGTCATCTAGTCCAATGAGCAGGAACATCTTCAACTAGATCAGGTTGCTCAGAGCCCTGTCCAGCCTGACCTTGAATGTCTCCAGGGATGGGGCATCTATTGCCTCTCTGGGCAACCCGTGCCAGTGTTTCACCACCCCCATCATAAAAAATTTCTCTTGTATTTTGTCTAGTCCGAATCTACCCTCTTACAGTTTAAAAACATTACTCCTACAGACCCTATCAAAAATGTCTGTCCCCAGGACTGGGTTATTCCCCCTGCACACATCAGTAGTTCAGGTAGCTTCCCCTCAGGGGTACTGTTAAGGTCGTGTTTCAACTGTTCCTGGGACATTGTAGTGGGTAAGAAGCATGGACTGGTGTTAAATTAATCCCTGAGGCTAAATAGTGCAGGAACAGCCCATGCAGAGTGATTGAAGACACAACCTGCTGGTACTTGACTGTCTCCTGTCTCTGCTGATGAGCAGAAATACCAATGGTCTTGTCTTACTGGAAAAAAAAGACTGTATTTTTATTGTTTGCAGGTGGTTTCTGTACATGGTCTTTGTTTTTTTGCTGGGAGCCATCTGTACCCGTCAGTCGCTCCGCTATGACTTCATGATAGCAGAGAAGGTAACTTGTTCAAGTAACCCAGTGTAGTTTTATATAATTGTGCTCACTGACTGATTGAACTTTCCAAAGCCTAAGGAATTTGAGTACACATCCCTCATAGAAATTCAGGGGGATTTTCCCATTGCAAATCTCAGCGTACAATTGTTTGTATAATTTTGCATCCACCAGCATGTCCAGTAATGCTGAATCTTGGCATAATCACCCAGCAATAGCTTTAAGAGCTAAAATATGCTAATATGGTCTAACGATAAATGATGTGTTTTATTCAGTGTTTCCTTTCTCTTTGGTGAAAGCTTAGATCGAATTGAAATCTCTAAAGATCCCTGCTGCCTATCTTTACTAAGTCAAGCGAAGCTTACATTTCTACATCCAGTGGGCTATAATTGCAGGGCCAGCAGTAGGATTATTAAACTTGAGACATTCCACATGGGTGTATATACATGAGGCAGGTTTGCAGTATTACAGGCAATGAATCTTACCATTTCAGGCCTGAGAAAGAGAGCAAAAGATTTTGCTGCGTGCTGTTGTCTTACTTTAGATGGGATACAGAAGGGCTAAGTTTCTGTTATTCAGCATTATCTGGAATCATGGGTTCACCATATTTGACACTATTTCTTGTGGTTAATTTAAAATGGAGATGTTTGCCATTTATTTAATTTGTAGCATGGTTTTAACCTAAAATGTAAATTTGAAAATCTGGCTTTTTTTTTTTTTCTAAGTAATTGTAGCTCTAGAAGTCCTCCAGCCCCCCAGATAAGCTCCATATTATTGGTGGAGATCCTGCTAAAGTCAAAACTTATCTCTGTTTCAGGGAAAAAAAGAATGAGCCTACCTTCTTTAAGGCAATGTCTTCGTATGTTAATGACCTAGTAGGTGAAAGGTACAGTAACTAAAAGAATCAGCTTTAAATCAATCCACTGAAGAGACTGTTAAAACTGTGGTTTAACTTCAAAACCCATGGGGCTGGGTAGTGGATGAAAAATCTCACAATAAATAAATAATGTGAAGATATTAAATAATGTTAAATATAAAAAACAACCAACTCAAGCCTCTAAAGAGCAAATTCAGTTTCTTTTTCCCTAGAATGGAACAAAACAGTGGTGCAATCCTAGTATTCATGTTATTTCTTTGAGTTATTCCAAGCTGCTTTAGATTTTAATGACTTTGTTTGAAGAGAGAGAGGTGAGGAGAGATTATTACACATCCAAATGCTCCCTTTCTGTCACTCACAGGTGAGCAAGTGCTTGCCTGCTTTTCTCCCTTACAATACTTGTTTGGCTTTTGAAACATAAAAATGAGATTCAGTAATTTCACTTCTAATGAGCTCCAAATGCCAATTTCTTACAAAGTATTCACATTCTCCATGCTCAAACCCCCCAGCAAATCCTTTCATCAGCCTCAGTGAATCACAGAATCATAGAATAGTTAGGGTTGGAAAGGAATTTAAGATTATCTAGTTCCAACCCCCCTGCCATAAGNAGCAAATCCTTTCATCAGCCTCAGTGAATCACAGAATCATAGAATAGTTAGGGTTGGAAAGGAATTTAAGATTATCTAGTTCCAACCCCCCTGCCATAAGCAGGGACACCTCACACTAAGCCATATCACCCAAGGCTTCATCCAACCTGGCCTTGAACACTGCCAGGGATGGAGCACTCACAACTTCCCTGGGCAACCCATTCCAGCATCTCACAACCCTAACAGGAAAGAATTTCTTTCTTATATCCAATCTAAACCTGCCATTTAAGTATGAATCCATTACCCCTTGTCCTGTCACTACAGTCCCTAATGAAGAGCCCCTCGCTATAGGCCCCCTTCAGATACTGGAAGGCTGCTATGAGGTCTCCATGCAGCCTTCTCTTCCCCAGGCTCAACAGCCCCAACTCTCTCAGACTGTCTTCATACGGGAGATGCTCCAGTCCCCTGATCATCCTCATGGCCCTCCTCTGGACCTGTTCCAACACTTCCATGTCTTTTTTATGTTGAGGACACCAGAACTGCATACAATGCTCCAGGTGAGGTCTCATGAGAGCAGAGTAGAGGGGCAGGATCACCTCCCTCGACCTGCTGGTCACGCTCCTTTTGATGCAGCCCAGGATACTGTTGGCTTTCTGGGCTGTGAGCGCACGCTGAAGCCAGCTCATGTTCATTTTCTCATCGACCACCACCCCCAAGTCCTTCTCTGCAGGGCT
>NDXB01005607.1:0-11449 GCA_002631895.1 Agapornis roseicollis | reverse complement strand
GCAGGAAGGAGGGGTTGAGTGGGTGAACGTGCTGCCTGGCTGGGTTCAAACTACAACAGGAGGGGAGTGGTTTGTGGAGCCTGAGACCTGTTTTCCAGCTTGTAATTGCTATGGGCCAGATTTTGGTGTTCAGCCATGAAGGCTGAATAAATGAGCCATAATAGTAACACAACAGGATTGGAAAAAAGGAATGTGGATGTGAAAAGGCGCTCTAAAATGGAGGGTGTTCCTGTCACTGTCTCAAAACTATGTGATCTTTAAGGCCCTTTCCAACCCAACCCATTCTACGGTTCTGTGATATTTGTAGAGCTTGCTAGCATCTAATTTTGGTTCTGTTATAATTATACTTTTCCTAAAAATTGCATTATTGGGTTTTGAGAGAATCCAGTTATTTGTTCCAGTCCCAGTTGGAAACCAGTGACGAGTGGTGTCCCTCAGGGATCGGGGTTGGGACCGGTCTTGTTTAATGTCTTTGTCGCTGCCATGGACAGTGGGATTGAGTGCGCCCTCTAAAGTTTGCCAATGACACCAAGCTGTGTGGTTGGGTGGATACACTGAAGGGAAGTGACACAGTGAGGGACCTTGACACGCTTGTGAGGTGGGCTGATGCCAACCTCATGGAGTTCAACCATGCCAAGTGCAAGGTCCTACACCTGGGTCGCAGCAATCCCAGACACAGCTACAGGTTGGGCAAAGAGGAGATTGAGAGCAGCCCTGTGGAGAAGGACTTGGGGGTGGTGGTCGATGAGAACATGAACATGAGCCGGCTGCAGTGTGCGCTTGCAGCCCAGAAAGCAACCGTATCCTGGGCTGCATCCAAAGGAGCGTGACCAGCAGGGCCAAGGAGGTGATCCTGCCCCTCTTACAAGAGCAGGAGATCCTGCTCTTGTGAGACTTCATTTGGAGTATTGTGTACAGTGCTGGTGTCCTCAGCATAAGAAGGATGTGGAGCTGTTGGAATGGGTCCAGAGGAGAGCCACGAGGATGATCAGGGAACTGGAGCATCTCCCATATGAAGACAGGCTGAGAAAGTTGGTACTGTTCAACCTGGAGAAGAGAAGGCTGTGTGGAGACCTTGTAGCAGCCTTCCAGTATCTGAAGAGGGCCTATAGGGATGCTGGGGAGGGACTCTTCGTTAGGGACTGCTGTGATAGGACAAGGATAACAGCTTCAAACTTAAGCAGGGGAAGTTTAGATTAGATATAAGGAAGAAATTCTTTACTGTGAGGGTGGTGAGGCACTGGAATGGGTTGCTCAAGGAAGAAAATATTCAACAGGAGTGATATAAGTCCAAGCTTTCAAACACTGATTGTTGACATTTGATGAGTATAGCGTATAACTTTTTATTTCATGACTCTTTCTTCAAGGCTTGGAATGAGAAGCTGTGTAGAGTTTGCTTCAAAAAGGGTGTCTCTTCATCTGCACCAAAGCCTTCACAACTTTTTTAAAGCTAGAAATGCTGGATTCTGTTTTGTTTCTTCAAGTAGGTAGTGGTGTGGTTAGTTGAGCATGTATAACACAAGCTGTAATATTACAAATAGAGAGATTGCAATGGGTTATGGTTATAGTTCAGCTAAATGTAAGTCCACTTTGCACAGCTATGTTGTTTTTTATCATTGTACAGATACATTCAATGTGTGTGTGTATATGTGTGCATATATATGTGTATCTATCAGTGTGCATTGGCTCATATTTGTGTGGGAATTGGGCGTTAGGTGTATTTTTCTTTCAGTGGCACTGGATATACTTGTACTTATTCTATTTTAACCGTAAAGAGCGATTTACTAAAGCAAACAGCTTGCTATTCAAGAGAAAAGTCTTCTTTTATGTGGATCAGTAGAAACACTTGTTATACCAGATGTATTTAATGGGCCCTGAGATAATAGACAGGCACAGGTTGCAAAATACAACCCACACTGAGCAAATGAACTACTGGTATGCAGATAAGAACCTATGTCATGATGTACGCCAGCAACCATTACTTAGTATGGAGAGTAAAAGCCAGAATCAGGGGTTCAGTGCTACCCAAAAATGTCTTACTCTTTGAGGATTCCCTAAGAATATGTTGGGATTTTTTCCCACTTTATTTGACAGGTATAGAAGCAATAAAAACAGTTGTGTATGTGCTACGTATGATGCTCTTTCTTTCTTTATCCTTAAGCTGATAGATGATACTGAAATCTGTGTTTCTGTGTTCTGTTTTGTATTTCTTGGAGCATTTCTTAGATACTGAGGGCCTCAGTCTTCCTCTCCCAGAATGTAACTCTGGACAGTAGCTGCCTTTGAGACAAGAAGATACTTCTCTACCCATTAATTTCAATCACTATTTAAAAAGAATGATTTTACATTGAGTCACATAGTCTTCTGTGAGGTGTCCCTGCCCATGGCAAGGGGGTTGGAACTAGATGATCTTAAGGTCCTTTCCAACCCTAACTATTCTATGATTCTACACAGGCACAATTTCAACACATATTTAATATTAAAACAAAAGTATGCTTTTTTTTTAGGATTTAAAAATTAAAATTATTTATCTAGTTCCACAAAAGGTCTGATATGACTGTATAGATCTCAATTACTAGCTATGACATTTTGTGTATGTTAAACTATTAAGTAGGTTTCATCATCCTGCCTACAACAGAGCTCTAGGGAAGAGGTTAGTTACAGACCATGTTTCTGTTTGAAGATATAGTGTAAAAATAAAGCTTGTGATAAGATAACATTTTAAAGGGAAAAAATAATCTATTTTCAAACAGTGCTGCTGTTACAATAAAAAACAATGTTTAATTTACTTAATATGAGGAAATGCATCAGAATCTGCATTACTGGTGTTCCAGGTAGAAGATTCTATGCTATTTAATATATATGTAGCAGTTCTTGAAGTACTATCACTCTTTCTGCTCCTTGTATGTTAGTTTATTAATAAATAGTAAATCTCAGACAAAAGCAGTTACCATTATGTCTCTTTGATATTCTTGATTTTCTGGTTTATTATAATTGATTAACCTCTCACTTCCTTTTATCAGCATTGCAGATATTACTGCTGAATAAACAAAAAATAGGACAACTGATGTTTAGACAGGAAAACATTTAGACTTCAATAAATATTGGGCATTAGCCTGAATAAAGTCCATTTTAGTGAATGCCACTGACTGTCAAGATCTTACACAAAGAGAGGATTATGTATTTAGGATTGCCACCTTTCATTCCTCTTTGAATTAATTTGTTCTTTTAAATGACAGTAACACAAAAGATGCATCATGGGGAAAACTATCACGTATCTTGTATACCTACATACATGAACCTTTATATCATTTATATGTTATATATGAAATATGTATTCCCCCAAGAAAGTGATTTTACATGAAAATATGGAGGTTTTGGCTTTGAATGTTGTATAACATTTGTAAGAAATCAAATAGAAGCAAAAACTTCAGAAGCAGGTAGGGAAAGGGTCAGTGCAATGTTTCTCCTAATGCTGTTGAAGCAACCACACGGTGCTGTTGGCGGAAGGCAGTGGGGTGGCACAGCCATCTGCAGTGGAATTGCTTCTGTTCCTCCTGTAGTTCAATAGCAAGGATGGAAGAGACTGGGATTTTCAGTCAGTGTTGGGTTTCTGCTGATGTATTTGAAAGAGAAGATAGGATGATTATCTTAAGGGATTGAGGCCTTACTTGATATTTCAAATTCTGAATGAGATAGCTTCACAAAATGGCACAAGACGGCTTAGGGCAGAATTAGTATCCTGTCTGTGTTAAGGAACAAAAATCAAGCTAATCGAGGGCCAGAGGTTTGATTTAGATTTAGTCTGAACTGCCTGATACAAATAGGTACCAGTTAGTGCTCACTGCCATGCAGAGATGGAAAAATGTGAGGTTCTCAAAAAAGGCTGTGTTTCGTTGAAAAGTAACTTGGGCACACCAAGTGATAATAACACTTTTAGAGTTATATTGGCATGTCTGGGTCTGAACTGCATTTTTAACCCTTTGCTCTAAGGTTTGTGTGTTGATGCAGGGAAAGCTTTGCTGCATTACTGCTCTTAAACAACTGCTTCTAATAAGATCCCAGAGTGTTAATCAAAGTGAAGTTGGGCTGGCATGACTAAATAGGTCTAAATGCTTCTCTGTGTTGGCCAACTACTGCGAGTATATTGGGGCTGGGGCTTTCCATTGTTCCTTGCACATACCATGTTCATGCTGGATAGCATAGTTGTCATTTTGTAGAATCATAGAATGGTTTGGGTTGAAAAAGACCTTAAGATCATCCAGTTCCAACCCTCTGCCATGGGCTGGGGGTGGCCTCACACTAGATGATGTTGCCCAGTGCTCTGTCCAGCCCAGCCTTGAACATATATATATAGAGAGAGAATGCAACTACTTTTCCAAATCCTATCAACAAGTACAAATATTGCTGTGCTTTGAAAGTACTTCCTCCAGTCTGCAAACCAAGGGTGGCAAAGATACAAGTCCTCAAGAGCAACATGGTTCTGTGAGTTGATATCAGGCAGGTATTCATTTAATAAATTCATGGCCATGCTTAGATTCCTACTGAAGAGCTCCCATCATAGCCCTACAGGCATTCTTGTTCCTCCTTGAGAAAATAATGGTCAGCAGATTAAATAGATGAAGGCCACCCAGATTGTTAAAGTCACAATTTTTGCTAGTTTTGTGATTAGTCAGCAACCCTCATAATAGTTCCTGCATGTTATTCTGTTTGATGTTAACATGTATGTTGTGTTTCTGATGAGTATTGCTCTTTGGAAAGGGAAAGATTGAAGCAAGACAGAGAAAAAAAAATCGATTTCAATTTTCATGGGGAAACATATGTATGGAATATGTAAACTCCTATGCCTGTGAGGAGATCTCCATTCAATAGCGCAGAAGATTTGTTCTGTTTTTTTCCTGTGTCAACCCTCTCATTCAAAAGCTCCCATAATTTTAAGATGCTGGGAAAGTGTTACAATAACTCTGCNTATGCCTGTGAGGAGATCTCCATTCAATAGCGCAGAAGATTTGTTCTGTTTTTTTCCTGTGTCAACCCTCTCATTCAAAAGCTCCCATAATTTTAAGATGCTGGGAAAGTGTTACAATAACTGCAAAATAAAAATGTGCTGCACTCTTATTCAACATATAGATGCATGAAGCCAAAACGAGAAGAGAGCAAGCTGAGGCTGGGTTGCAGCATCCAGTGATATGGCATCCAGTGAAGAATCTCAGGGTGATGCCCTAATAAATATGCTTGCTCTTTGCATTTTTCAAACAGTAAAGTAGCTTGCTACATGCTAATAAAAAAGCAACCTCATTAGGAACTTGCATATTGATCAGTTCTGTAGAAGGGAAATAAAACTTTTTTTCCTGGTTACTTCAGAATTCATAAGATGTTTGCACCCACTGTGAATAGGTATGAAAAAAAGCATGATATAGATCAGTGTGTTTTAAATTGCAGGAAACCCAAGTGCTAATGGTTTAGTTAAAATTGTATTTCAATAAATTCCCTATTTAACACTATAAATACTGGAATAAAAAGGTTACCCTTTGTGCTTGCTTATGCAAGTATATATGCTAACCAGTATATGAAGGGTCTATCAGGAAGGATGCTGAATGATTTGTCTGCACTTTGATATTTAAGTATTTTTTTTGTTGTTGTTCCGTGTGCTTTATCTGTGGAATGCTGAAGGCTCAGGTGACTTGTGTTTTGAGGAAGGGCCCTCTAAATTCACCAGGGAGCCATAAACACTTCAGAATAACAGAGATTGTATTGCCTTTTTTTATTTTATTTTATTTATATATATATTATAAAATACTTTGTTATANAACCAGTATATGAAGGGTCTATCAGGAAGGATGCTGAATGATTTGTTTGCACTTTGATATTTAAGTATTTTTTTTGTTGTTGTTCCGTGTGCTTTATCTGTGGAATGCTGAAGGCTCAGGTGGCTTGTGTTTTGAGGAAGGGCCCTCTAAATTCACCAGGGAGCCATAAATACTTCAGAATAACAGAGATTGTATTGCCTTTTTTTTATTTTATTTTATTTATATATATATTATAAAATACTTTGTTATAAACTCTCCTATCCACAAAACAATCTTTTTCCAGTTCTGCCACACGTGTCCCTTCAGTATTGCAGGGCCCATAGCTGCAATGGTTAAAACCCAGTTTACCTGTTAGCTCATTCTTGCAGGGATACCAAGATACATGCTGCTACTTGGAGTAATAGCTCTTTGTTGCTGTCCAGAGAATCATTATACTTAATGTGATGAGTGATTCACCATCTACTACAGCACAGCAAAGTGATTTGTTCTGTTCAAAATGACTCAGAATAGATTTTTGCAATTGATTGGACTCAGATTATTTGAGCTGGAAAAGATTTGCTGCTAAATCATCTGTGGTAGGCAGCTGCATCTTCATAAAGGTTGCCAGGGTTTCAGGAATTATATGGTATGGCCTCTGTGACCAATGTACAGTAGATGCCAGAAGAAAGGAAACAACAATTTTTTGGGAAACAATGGTCATATTGGTGTCATTCTTGTAAAACATGAAAGAGCATAAATGATATAAAGGCAGGAATCATCAGTCCGTAATCTGCATGAGTTCAAGAGCTGACCCAAGATAATTGCCAGAAACAAGTGACCCACGTTGTGCTTGACCTTCCCACAGAAGAATCCCTAAGACTTGTCGTTCAGGAAGCACTTCAAAGTTCAGGGAATCTGGAGACGTACAGGTCCCAGAATAGTCTTTTTTCTCTCTCTCCTTTTTTTTTTTTTTTTCTTTTTTTCAATTACTATGTTTAACCATAAAAATGTAATAGGAAATATCTCTTTGGGGAAGGATTTCACAAGAATGGCTTTGGGGAGCAAATGTAACTAGCAACACATAGGTTGTGGTTTGTCTCAATACTTGGAACTCTTTCTCTCTCTTAATTTTTAACTTCCGTTTTGCTGCACTAAATGTTCTTGCAGTACCTCCTGAACTGTTGTTCTAGCTACTGTGCTGTGCTAGGGCACAGTTGAAACCTCTGCTGCCAACTGAAGTTTTAATAGTTACAGCAAAAGAGAATAAAGCAGCATTCCTCAGAGCAGTTTTGCTGTTGTCGTGGCGTACCTAGGGTGTGTGTGGCTGTCCCTAGTCCTGCTTCGTTTCACAGGATGCAAGATTTGCTGCTCCTGGCCCGTGGAACACTATCCTATAGAATTAAGTCTCCATCTGGCTTTGATTTCACTGCTTCTCACTCATTAGTCTTTGAGGTCTTAGCTGAGATTTTGCAAGTTGGTGGGTTTATACTGCATGTTTTTTCTTGATGACCGGTAGTAGGAAAGTCAGATATTTAGCAACAATGCCATTTACTGCAAAAATCTTTGGAAAAGTGAAAACAGAAACTGGTGACAGAAGAAACACTGTAATTAGGAGAGTTAAGTTCTTGTTGGTGATGACACTATAGTCATTTATACTTATTTTTATTCATGGTGGCATTTTGAAGAATAATGAATGTGTAAGTTTGATAGAAATGAAGTGTTACATGTGCAAAACCATTTATTTCAATATTATTTTCTGCTTAACTTTCATCTTTTGGATGGTAAAGCGTCTTACTTTTTTCACTTAGTGTTTTGTATAGGCTCAGGCAATACTGTTTGTATGTATCCTTGGGGGTTGTTTACTCTTTTTAATTCTCCAGACTTTCTAAGTGCTTTACATCCCCGTTTACTCCTTTGACTTGGTTCACTATTTTTCAATACAGCAAACCAGAAATAAAACAGACCACAAGAATTACACATATGTACATCTTGTCAACGGAAGGAGTAGTTGTTCAGTCAGAAGTTGTCTCATGCTGACATTTAAACCAAGCCAACTATACATCTGAGAAAAATAGTTTTAAAATATCTGATGCTGTTGAGAACAGGTATTATTTAACATGAGATGCCTTACATCTGTCACAAAAAATGATGTGAGGGATTTTAGTCCAGTTTAAAAATTAATATCTTTACTCAACTGTATTTAATTTTATCTGCAGCTGTATCTCTTCTAAATGGCACTATTAGGAAAACAGTTTAAAGAAGTATAAAATGTAACAAAAAGGGATTCCTGCAAGTGTATTTAATGACTAATTGTGTGAAATTTAAAGGTATGTGTTGTTGTGCTTAATGGAAAAGATCTTGCAAGTTACAATTCGCAAGAGTCTTTCAACTGAACGTTTTCATTTTTCTGTTGACTGGTTTTGTGCTGCTGAAAAGCTGATGATGTTGACTGTTGAAGGCTTAGGAAGAGTTCAGGTGATAAGAGCAGAATATTTCCCGAAGTCTACAGCATGAATTGAAATAGAGAAGGCACTTGATGGGAGTCTTTGTGTCTTCTATAGGGCAGTCATTAGTAATGGTCTTCACGAAGGATTTTGAGTCTGCTGGTCTGCAGTTTTTGGTGAATTCTGATCACTTTGCATCATTTTGAGGGCCCAAAAGTGCGAAAGTTACTGTGATAAAATTCCCCATAGGGATGAAATACTTCACTGAGCAATAGCTTGTTACAATGAGCCACTATATTGCATAAGAATGGTGCCAAGAGGGAGAGGGGTGTTCAGCAGCAAGTACTGTGGTGAACTCAAACACTCAAAATGAAGCACAGCAGGATTTGATTTGATTTGATTTTTTTCCCACTTTTGTGTGAGGCTTGTATATGTGTTTAAAGCACGGGTGTGAGGCATGGGCTGGAGTAAAAAGGTGGGTTTCTTGACTTCTGAGTTCTTCTGATGTTTCTCCTGTGATATCAACATTTTGGAGGACAAGGGGGAGCCTGTGTCAGGCAGCTGCTTGCTGTCCTAGCATCCGTGCTTGAGTGTAGGAGATACTCTGCTCACTCTCTCTGCAGGTACTTTAAAGTGTTTCTGAAGCTTTTTGAGTTAAGGGAGTAACTATGGTTTGGAGTGAGTGTGGTAACAAGGTCAGCTACACTGCTAGGAGGAAAGGCTGTATGAAAGTGTGGGAAAAAGAGTGGATTCCATTAATTACTTAGAACAGTTACACTTCCCTGTGAAGAGATGCAAGGCTGTGGACTTTAGAGTTCTGGCAGTGCAACACAGAGCAGGCTCTGATATTTTGGTGCACAGAGGTGGACTAAGATGTTTTGGGATGAGTTTTATGCCTGAAAACCATGCCTTTTTAGCTTCTTCAGTAGATCTGCAGCCCAAACAACAGCAGCAAAAAAGAGCATGGGAGCTGGGAGAGATACTGCCGCATGTTCCTCCATGAAGGCTTTGAATCCTACATAATAAGGCATGAGCTTTGTTAGGATAAGACATCCTAATGTAAGTTTGGCAAAACTTTCTGAGTAATTTGCCCTAATGGCTTTGAACCATTTTGACAAACAACAGTGATACTGTTAAAAAGCTCTGGCAGAGCTTGGCCATTGCTTCCTATCAGTTGTCCACATAGATTGTTGCTTTCTGCAAGCATTATTTCAAAGGAATGCTACCCGGCTTTGGCCATCCTTTCCCCTTGAACTTTCATTCTCTCTTTTTTAATAGTAAGTTCATTTGACATTAAATAGATTGTGCTAGCCAAGGATTTTTAGTTCCAGTTTATGTTGGAACCTTGGTTATATGAATTTTGGTCAAGTCAAGCATTTGGTGGAATTCCTTCTTGTGTCCTTTTATTTTTTATAACTACATGAATAAGTTATGGCAATGTATACACACCTTACGGTCACAGGGTAATACCTGGCAAGAGGTGAAGGCGATCAATGTCAGCTAATGACAGAAGGCCAGCCTAGCATGGAAATTTCTGGAACATCAGTGGTGTCACTTACAGGGTGGTGACTGTTTTCAGTCTTCTAGGAACCAGTTGCAATGGTTGGGACTATGCTCATTCTTAGCATGGCCAGCTTGTATCTGAACCTACCCATGGCTAGGAAGTAATATGTGAGCTTAGTATGTTTTATTGTTATAATGTATAATTTTAACATGAGCTTCAGCTTCATGTTCCTTAGTCATTCTGTAGCTGAAGTTCACACTGCCTGAATGTTAAGATCACATATTCTGTTTCTTGAATTTGCCCAGTTGATAGCAAAAATGTTGACAGAGATATTTTGTAGTTCAGGTTTCATTCAGTTCCATACAAGTGTCTAATCACATAACCGAATGTGACAGTGAATTTAACTCTTGTCTGTCCAGCATGTATTCATATCTGTTACACATTATAGCAACTGAGCCTTTTCAAAGGAGCTGAATGATCCTATCCTGGAGAATTCAGCAATCAGGGAGAATTATAGAGCCATTCAAAATCTACCTAATGGTAATGAACACAGAAGAGAACCCCACACTGATTAATAATCTTTAAAAGAGGGCTGGGGAGAGCTTGTGCTCTCTGATTATAACCGTCACTGCTGGAAGGGGAACTGGGTAGAAATCAGTAGGATGCTGGGTACAGCTGCTGCTGTGTATTGCAGTAGTATCAAGAGTTTGAAACCCCAATGAGAAAAATGTTGGATAGATGCTACAATTGTTAGAGCAGTACTCTGTTTCTGAGGAATTTGGGGTTTAATTTTTCAGATACATGGCCACCTCCACTTAAGGTTTGGGTGTGCACTGTATGTTCCACGGGACTCTGTTACGTACAGACACACCGTCTAGCTCCATTCCCACTGCTAACTCTGGCTACTCCCAAAGAATTTGGAAACTGCTACTTATTTCTCAGCTAACTTTGTGGTCTGGGTTGGTTGTTTTTTTTTTGTTTTGTTTTGTTTTGGGTTTTTGTTTTGGGTTTTTTTTTTGTTGGTTTTTTTGTTTGTTTGTTTTTTTTTGAGGGGCATGTTTTTTATAATGTTATGTTTGTTTTATTTTTTCTTTTTTTTTTTTTTTTGTTTTGTTTTGTTTTGGGTTTTTTTTTTGTTGGTTTTTTTGTTTGTTTGTTTTTTTTTGAGGGGCATGTTTTTTATAATGTTATGTTTGTTTTATTTTTTCTTTTTTTTTTTTTTTTGTTTTGTTTTGTTTTGGGTTTTTTTTTTGTTGGTTTTTTTGTTTGTTTGTTTTTTTTTGAGGGGCATGTTTTTTATAATGTTATGTTTGTTTTATATTTTCTTTTTAGTTTTGTTGTGGATCTTTTAATTCTGCAATGGGCCTCTTCTGGGATAATGCATGGATACATAAACACCGTCATAGAATCATAGAATAGTCAGGGTTGGAAAGGACCTTAAGATCATCTAGTTCCAACCCCCCTGCCCTGGGCAGGAACACCTCACAATAAACCATGGCACCCAAGGCTCTGTTCTACCTGGCCTTGAACACCGGCAGGGATGGTGTTCAAAACTTCCCTGGCAATCCATTCCAGTGCCTCACCATCCTTCCAGTAAAAAACTTATTCCTTATATCCAATATAAACTTCCAATGTTTAAGTTTTAACCTGTTACCCCTTGTCCTATCACTACAGTTCCTGGTGAAGAGTCCCTCTTCAGCATCCCTATGGGC
>NDXB01005600.1:0-13645 GCA_002631895.1 Agapornis roseicollis | reverse complement strand
CTCAAGCGCTCACTGGAGCTGGGTCATGGGGAGCTGCTCCTCACCCAACACCCCCAAGTCCTTGTCCTCTGGGCTTTCTTGAGCTGTAGAGCCCCAGACGTGCCTGCAGTGCTCCACCTGGTACCTTCCCCTACTGAGCTCACAGTCACAGTTGTATGACTGACTTTGAGGTATGATGGATACACTTCTTCCTACGGCAGCACAGTGTGTTTGTCATGGTAGGTTTCATTAAGGCTTTGTCTCCTTATCCTCTATAGAAGCAAGGCACGTGCTCTTCAAGTGCCGTTTCCCACAGGGATGTGTTACGGATCTTCACAGGCTGTTCCAGAACACAACAAGGTGAAGGTCTCTTTGCCAGCTGCTCTCCCCAAGGCTTTCCCCAGGACCTGCTTGGGCAGTTGTGCTCTCCCGAGCTGACCTTCCCGCTGTAGCTCACAAGTGACCTTCTACCTCCCTCCCTGCGCTGGGTATGCTCTGTGCATCTGATTGTACATGCACGTTTCTGTGAAGGATACAGTTATTCCTGCGTTTCCGAAGCTGGACAAGCTGATTCTGAGAGGAGAGGTAGCATTTAAACATAAACCATGATAGAAAATGCAGCAGATAAGCATGAGAAAAGTTCTTTACTGAGGTGAACTGGGTAACAACCAGAAGAGCATTTGGCCGTTTGCTTGACGGCGGTTGTTGTTTGATGGTTGTAATTTCAGGAAGGTTATCCCAAATGGCTGTGGAGTGACAGGGGCAGATCTGAGTGCTGCTGTTCTGTGGGGCAGTTTATTTGGGTACTGCTGCTTCCAGGTGGATAGATGTCTGCGTTACACAAAGCACCATAGTTTGCATTCACTGACCTGCTTGTACCCTGTTTTCTGTGCTGGCAGGTTTTAGAGGGGTCATTTTACAGGATACTTGGGGAAAGTTTAATTTGAACTGTATTAAAGTGCATCACTTTATCTTGGGGGGGAAAAACTCCTCTTGTCTGTGTTATTACAGGCATTTCCTGCAGGTCTGTTAACACCTCTTACCCTCTTTCAGTGGGAGAGAGTGGGAAGTGTGTGTGAAAGGCATGTCTACATACAGAGAGCCTTTGTCCTGTGACAGCTGGAGAAGCCAGCACCAAAATGAAGGCTGGTCTGAACAGGTTTGAAACACCTCTTGGCATCGACTCCTGTTTACTGTGGTGGGAAGAGCAGGGAGGGAGGAACAGCTTGAACTATCAGTATGTATCTCCCTTGAATTCCTCCCAGTTTCCTTGCGGAGCTTTTGTATGATAACTTGTGTGATGTGAATCTCCAGTTTCAAACAGCAGTGAAAGCTTAGTGTTTGCTTGCATGTTTTCTCCCTTAATTACAGTGACAGGGACCTCTACTCATGTGGAAAGTATCCTATTGGCAGCTTTTGAGTCTGAAGTACTTGTTATCACTGAACGGGTATAGAGTGCTGTAGGTTACAGGGCAAAAGCCCCTTCCTCAGTATTTCTAGGTAACAGTCTCTTAGACCTGAGGAGTAATATGGTTTGCATAGGATATCTGGAGCTCTTGTTTGGCCTCCTGCTCCAAGCAGGGCCAGAATCAAAGGTAGGTTTCTTATGAGTGCTTCTGATCATGTTTCAGACCTGTTTGAGGCAGTGTGGCAGGTTTGTGCCACACTTAGTGCTCTCACCATGAGGAGTATTATCCTCTTGTGTGATTTTTAAGCTGAAAGAGGGTAGATTTAGATTAGATGTAAGCAAGAAGCTCTTCCCTGGGAGGGTGCTGAGGCGCTGGCCCAGGGGAATGGCCCAGAGAAGCTGTGGCTGCCCCATCCCTGGCAGTGCTCAAGGCCAGGTTGGACACAGGGGCTTGGAGCAAGCTGGTCCAGTGCAAAGGGTCTCTGCCCGTGGCTGGAGTTGGAGGAGCTTTGAGGTCCCTTCCAACACAAACTATTCTATGATCAGTGTTTCCCTTGCTGCGAATTAAGCCTATTGCTTCAGTCCTTCTCTTCCTACTCATTGAGAAGAGTCTGGCTCCATCTTCTCTGTAACACCCCTCTTAGTTGAAGATAGAAATTAGATCCCCTGCTAACCTCCATTGCTTTTCCAAGTTACACAAACCCCATTCCCTCCTTCTCTTCTCTTCCGTCATGTATTCCAGTGACCAGACCACCTTAGCAGTGCTCCAGTGAACTCTGTCCAGTTGTCAGTGTGTTCTTGGGAGTGCAGCTAAACTGGATGATGCTCCAGATGCAACTTCCTTGGTGCTAAGAAGAGGAACCACTTCCCCAAGCTCTTGGCTCTTGTCCTTCTCATTGTAGCCCAGTGTATTGATACACCCATGAACTCTGGTTCTTTCCAGTCACACTGATGGCCATTAGCTTGTTTTTAAACAGCGTGTGCTTAAAACAGTTGCTAAAGCCTCAGTGTTCAACTCAGAAGAGCTAAACTCCTCATGGATCATTGCTGCAGGCTGAGTTTGCCTTTATGCAGCTGTGGGATATTGAACCTCACAATTATACCTTAACCCTCTAAAATGCCAGAGCTTTCTCTGGAGTCCCTATAGGAAATTGCTCCCCATTCTTGCACTTGTACCTGTGACTTCTCTCTTGTTGATGTTGGATCAGTGGATCAAGATCATCTGGGAATGTAAACCTGAACCCCATAGCGCTGCAGATCCTCCCAGCTGAATCATCTGATGGATTTCTGGCCATACATTCCAGTCTGTCATCCATACTGGTAATGGAAATATTGCACAGCTCTTCTGCCTGGCTGCACCCGCTTTCAGTGCTCTCCCATTTAGATAAGAAACCCTTGATAATATGCTCCAGGAACTACGTTGTCAAGCAGCCACTTGATGCTGATTACATCTAGTTTGTTTTCTTAGCTGGATCTTATGGGAATGTGATGTGGAACAGTGTCAGAGCTAATAAAGATTGCATTTCTGAATAGCCTTATCACTTCTGGGCAGGCATACATTTCATTTCCTGCTGATACATGCATCCTTTAGTGTTCCATAGGGTCTGGAAGCTAGAAGGGATCTGAAAGGTGATGGGAGCTGTCCCTGTCCCCACTGAGGGTTTCAGTGCACACCAGATCTATCAGGTGGGACAGTTGTGATAGGGCAGTGCCAGGAGATCAAGAGGAAACAAATGTGATGTGTTTATGGGTCCTAAACAATATTAAACAATTACCTGGATCCAGCCTTTAGAGCAGCCTTTGAACGATCCCAACCTCTTCTTCTGCAAGGGCTGGAAGATAAAGAACGTGTCTAATCTGTACCAGGTATCAGGCAGCGGTTATCGGTGCCTACGTGCTGTTACTCAGATCTTGTTAGCTCTCTAAGTGGATAATAGGCAGTACGCTTCACAACTACATAAGTAGATTAAGCTTAATCTGCTTTGGAGCAGGGAGGGGAAGATGTGCTTGGTGACAAATGGACACAGATGATGCGCAGTGGAGCAGTGGTGCAAATACGGTGCTGTGTCCCCATCACTTCAGGAACTTTCTGAGGCAGAGGGTCTATGTCTGCAGCATTTACACTAATATGTGAGTCCCAGAGCAGGGAGCTGCAGCACTTTCAGGCTTTGCCTGTGTTAGCCAGGCAATTTTACTTTTACAAGTGGTTTTTCTAGTGTTTACATCTTCCAGAGGTGGCTGTTAACAGGACATGCAGGATAACTTTATCCCTGGTGTTAAGTCTAGCATGGGACTATAGTGACAGGACAAGGGGTGATGGGTTTAAACTGAAACAGGGGAAATTCAGGTTAGATGTAAGGCAGAAGCTCTTCCCTGTGAGGGTGCTGAGGCACTGGAACAGGTCGCTCAGAGAAGTGGTAAATGCCCCATCCCTGGCAGTGCTNGGTTTAAACTGAAACAGGGGAAATTCAGGTTAGATGTAAGGCAGAAGCTCTTCCCTGTGCGGGTGCTGAGGCACTGGAACAGGTTGCTCAGAGAAGTGGTAAATGCCCCATCCCTGGCAGTGCTCAAGGCCAGGTTGGACACAGGGGCTTGGAGCAAGCTGCTCCAGTGCAAGGGGTCCCTGCCCGTGGCAGGGGGTTGGAACTGGGTGAGCTTTAAGGTCCCTTCAACCCAAGCCACTCTACGATACAGCAGAGAGGGATATCCTGTGTGTGTTACACCTGGATTTTGCAGCAGGTTCCTAATCCTAAAGTTTGTTTCCAGTAGAGTGAAGATGGCCAGCGGACAGGATCAAAAAGCTTGCACAGGGCTTGGTATGACCAGTTCTGTACATGGAAGGAAGAAACTGTTTGGAACTGGGTGATCTTCAGGTCCTTTCCCACCCAAACCATTCTATGACTATTGAGATACCCTCCCCTTTCTTTCCTGGGAAGATGCAGTTACTGCATTTACCCATCTTAAAGCATTTGGAGGGGACTGACTCTTTCCAAAGACCTAATGAAAACCAAGTCAGACTCTTGCAGATGGGTGTTTGTGTTTTCCCATCAGCCAGCTTCTTAATTGACAGCCATGTGCCCAAATCCATAGTTTATGAGTTGTCCTTCCCCCATTATATTCTCAGGAGAAGGTATCAGCAAGGGACATTGCTGGGTACAAAAGCTGCATCTGCCAAGGGGATCTTTAGCTCAAGGTAATGGGTGTCTACGTGCAACATACCCTGTCCAAGTGTTGTGTGGGGTCCCTTGGGATTGATGGAGGGGTTTGACACAAGGCTCAAGTTGAGCCCAACATTTGGCCTCTTGGGTCTTTCACTTACAGCCTGCTTACCTCATCTAAAAAGCATCTTCAGCTTGTCATGCTGTCCAACATCTGGCTGTAGTAGTAAGCAAAGACAGTAGTAGACCTCTTAATCTTTAAGTGTCTTAAGTAAATGTAAGCTCTATTAAGTGTATTTGTCACTGAGCAGCTCATTTATATGGGAAGTTTAGAGGATTCTCTGACGCTTTCTATCTTGACGTCTGTGATTCTGAGGCCAGCAGGGGTTAAGAGGTAGGCAATAGTCCATGGGAGGAACTGATTCCACTGTAAAGCATGCTGACTTTCCCATGGAAAATCTGATTAAATAACAAAACCCCTTAAATCACTTTTATATTGGATGATGAGAAGAGATTGCAGGGGAGCTGGTTTGGTGCCATTTCAGTGTAGACAAACTTCCAAACCACCAATTCATTTTAGATGAACTAGAGAATAGCTGTTGAATGCAGAAGGGTTTTTATAGCTTATTACAAGGGCCTGTAGGGCCAGGCCAAGGGGAATGGCTTGAACCTGCCCAAAGAGGGGAGACTGAGCTGAGCTCTGAGGCAGAAGCTCTTCCCTGGGAGGGTGCTGAGGCGCTGGCCCAGGGTGATGGCCCAGAGAAGCTATCAAACCAATTTGATTCTATAGTTCACCCACACCTGATTTAGTACCTGAACTACGACCATGGCCAGCAGGGAAAATCCCGTTTTTTCCAAAGGGTAGTTCACACTGAGCATCTGAAATATTGGGACAGGCTCTGGAGAGGGTCTGTGTCCTTGTTTTCACTAAAGAAAGCCTGTCCTCCTAGCTGAGGCACTGGTGGTGGGTAGCTCCAGGTGACTTCCCTTCTGTTGCTGTGTGTCTTGGTCCCGTTTCAGTTTGGGGCATGCAAAGAGTGCTCTGTTACAGATGGTCTGTCCAAGGTGTTAAATGAGGTGATGGCTGCATGCTTGCTGGAGCAATATATATAATAGCAACTGATAATACTTTTATCTCCCATCCCAATCTGCTCTGAATTGAAGTAACCTCCCATAGTCAATCCATCATCACCTTTGAGTTGGGCTAGGCATGGACCTATATTAAAGGGTGAAGAATGTTCTGTCATATGCAGTTGATAAGCGAAGTCAGAGATAAAAGGACACATTAAATTGCCAGTGGCCTTTTTTTCCCTTTAGCTGGAAAAAGATAATGGTGGAGGTTGTTTCCCTCCTCCCATGTGGGTGATAGCTAGACATGCACTTGAGATTGCTTTTCATAAACCAAGACCACCCTTATGGTGGTGTTGTCACTGCCTGCTGCAGATCAAGCCCATGAACACTGTGTGGTTGGTCATTGTTGTCTTCTTCACAACGTGTTTGAAGCCCCAAACCAGATGTGCAATGCTGTATGTTTTCAAGAAGACAAGGGGGAGAGATCTGGGATGCTTCTTGGCTCTTGAGGAGGATTCATCCTGAAGCTGCAGCTGAGCATGGATCCACTGTGTTCACAGGGTGAATGTGGTACTCCAGGCCTCCATTAGGGTCTGTCTGAAGTTGCCTGAGCCTAAGTCCTAGGCCTTACACTTGACATCTCCTGTCTGGAGTCAAGGCATTGACTGTGGCAAGCAGCCCTTTGGAAAGCTGTGCAAAGACCCTCGTGTCTGTCAAAACCCAGCGGCCTGTGTTTCAGAAAGGGCCATTGTGAGGAGGAGAACAAGTTTCACATCACATGTCCCCCAGCAAGTCCTTTCTTTCCTAGGAAGCCTGGCTGGAGAATGTTAATTGAGTCCCTTTTTCACTGGACCAGGCTTTGCTTCCTTCCCAAGTTTTCACAACGCATTGTCCAAAGGCACAGCCTATGCTTCATTCAAGTGTAAATCCTTTCTCTTTAACCTGGAAGTTATCCCAGAAGGAAAAAAAAAGCCTTTCCATTCACTGCAGGACAGACCCTTGTGCTTGCAGGGGAAAAAAGAAGTGGATCAAACTGTCCAAACAGGAAGGGAATTAAGAACAGACTTTGCTCAGGGAGTCTTTGCTCTCATTTAAGTTTAAATGGTTGTCCTATAAACTCCACTTTATCTCTCTGTTGCCTTTGAAGCATCATGCAGGAACTGAGGTGTCTGCTATATTTAGAAGTGACATTTTTCTTGCTCTATGGATTTCGGCGTGCATAGGATGGATGCAAGCAGTGAGTTCAGATTTCCTTCCTTATCTCTTCTTTCTTCCCCATAGCCCAGTCCTGGTGGGTATCTAATACTTCACACTGATTCCTTTTCAGTTGAGGGCATGAATCAGTCTGCTTTCCTGGCACAGGTAGGTGCAAATGCTGCTCTACATACGGCGGAGCTGAAGTATTGAAAGGATAAAGCGCGATGTGCTGCACGAAATGAGCTCCCATCTAAACACATCACAATTGTGCTGTATTTTTAGCGAGTTATGGATAGAGTTGTCATTCTTCTAGCCCCAGTCACATGGGAAGGCTGTGGAAGAGCAGATAAATCACCACTGTCACAGTTCCTCCTTTCTGCTGTTTACCACATGGCAGGTTTTCCTGCTCTGTGAAAAATCCCTTAGAGCTAAAATCTCTCTTTTTTCCCCCCCTTTCAGCCTGTGCTGTTTGATTTCTCTTTCCGAGCAATGTTTTATCCCCATTCTGTGCAGCTGTTGGAGACAGTTTCCTCAAGAGGAGCAATGCAAAGTGAACATCCCTTTGTTTCAGTAAAATGGCTTGATTGGCACGGAGAAGAGATGGTTTTGCATTGAGGAGGAGTGAAAGGCACCTTGCAGAAGCGATAGTCCATCCGTAGTATGCATCCTGTGGCACCCCAGGCTGTTCTTAGCAACCTCAAAGCACAAGAAGTCATCTGGAGGAGGTTTTATGTTGGAATCTCCAGACAAAAGCTCCTTGGGCTTAGTTTTGAAGGTTGCAACAAGGGAGAAACTAAGCTGAAGCTGTCACCATTGTGTTTTCATCTCCATCCTCTCCCACCCTTCTCTTTCTTATCTTTCATGAGCTATTTCTGCTCTCCTCTCTGCCTCTGTGTCCCTAGCACTGAGGAGGAGGAGGAGGATCACTCAGCAGAGTGAATTGCTTCTGTTGCCTTACAGCAGGGGTATTATATTTATATTTTTATATATATATGTGTATATATATGGGTTTGTGTTCAGATATATACGTGTATGTATGTATATGGGTGTGTGTACATATATATATGTGTATATATATATGGGTGTGTGTACATATATATATGTGTATATATATATGGGTGTGTGTACATATATATGTGTATATATATGGGTGTGTGTACATATATATGTGTATATATATGGGTGCGTGTACTTATATATATGTGTATATATATATGTGTGTGTGTACATATATATATATATATCTATATGGGTGTGTGTACATATATATATATAAGTAAGGGTACCCTATACAGGGTCCTCCTGTTAAGATGTTGTTCGTAGCAGTTGCTCATTCCCTCTGGGTATCTCTAGATGACCTGAATGCAGCCAGTGATCAGTTAGGAGAAGGTATATATATATATATGTAACACCATACCTCATGCACCTTGGGGCAAACATCTGTCTCCATCAAGAAGAGCTTCTGGTGGGTAAAAAGCTCAGAAAGCCAGTCCATGATCCATATCTAAGGACATGCTTCCCAAGCTGAATTCCCCTGCCTTGGGCTCTCGTCTGAGGTGTGTATGTGTCTGCTACCTCAAGGCTGGAGTGTGTGGTTCGCCTTTAAGGTGTGAAGCACGAACCCAGGAGAAGTCCCCTCAACAGAGCTCCACCTGGAGAGACATAGAATGGATCATAGAGTCCCAGAATGGGTTGGAAGGGACCTTAAAGCTCCTCCAGCTCCAACCCCTGCCACAGGCAGGGACCCCTTCCACTGGAGCAGCTTGCTCCAAGCCCCTGTGTCCAACCTGGCCTTGAGCACTGCCAGGGATGGGGCAGCCACAGCGTCTCTGGGCAACCTAATACTTTTCCTATATCCTTTTCCTGGAGTCCTGTCTAGTCTGTTCCAGGCTGAAGCCAACCCAGGGACTGTGGGAGTAAATCCATGTGGTATTCAGCTCTTCTAAGTCTGCTTTTCATCCCTTAATGTTTCTGTTGTCTTTAAGGATTTTCCCTGTGGCTTGAATGGTAAAGATGTGGTGAGTGCTCGGGCATGGCTTGAAATCAAAGATTCAGTATGGGTGTTGCTTTCAAAGAGAGAACTGATGCTATTTAGGGAGTGGGGCTGCTATTTCAGGACAGTTTGTTAGGTCTGGCTTCTAAGAAGTGGTGAGGAAAAACTAATTGCTTTTGGGCTAGCGTGTCTCATATGGTGTGTCCTGAAATGCTCCTCATGTACACATTGCCTTGGAAGCAGTACTGAGCCTCTCTGCATGTGGATCCATTCCCTGTCTCACCCCCCTCTTACGGAAGATGGGAGGAGAAGATGCCTGTTGGAACGTTGCTCCCAAAGCTTGCTGCAATGAATTTAAAACCCCAAACCACAGAGAATTCCCAAATGTAACATGGATCCCAGTGTTTATTTGACTGAGACCTGATTGTCTTCGGAGTTGTGCAAACATGGGCATGGATCCTGTTTAATTCAGCTGCTTTTATCCATTAAGTTGCCCAAACAATTGGAGCAAGAAGGAGGGTAGTGAAGATAAGATCACCCAGTTATGCAGATGGGACAGGGTACAGCTCTTCTTGGCACTCAGAACACAAGCTCTACAGGAAACGTGTTTGCAGCATTGTTCTAGCCATTATGCTGGTGTTTTCAGTTTATAACCTCTTTTTTTCCCCCCTCAGAGTTTACTGTCTGTATCTTCTTCCTTTTACAGTCCTGAAAGCTTTGCTTTCGTGAGAAACTTAGCAGGTATCTCCCAATACTGAATGTGGGTGAGGAGCTGGAAATAAAGAGAAGATTCCCACCGTGGGGACAGCCAGAGCTTGAAAAGCTTGCAAAGACACAGGGGAAAGCAGGCCAGGGTCTGCAACAGCTCTGTGTCTGTGCCATTGGAAGGAAGAGCTTCTGCCTCAGAGCTCAGCTCAGGCTCCCCTCTTTGGGCAGGTTCAAGCCATTGCCCTTGGCCTGGCCCTCCAGGCCCTTGTCCCAAGCCCCTCTCCAGGTTCCCTGCAGCCCCTTTAGGCCCTGGAGCTGCTCTCAGCTCTCCCCTTCAGGAGCCTTCTCTCCCCCAGGCTGCCCCAGCCCAGCTCTCTCAGCCTGGCTCCAGAGCAGAGCTGCTCCAGCCCTCGCAGCAGCTCCAGGGCCTCCTCTGGACTCTCAGTCAATGATGGTCAATAGGATGTGAAAACCAAAGGTGTTGGCATTTTTGACTGGATCACAATCTCTGTCACCAGGGTTTTAAGACATGAATATCCCATTCTCTGCAGCAGGGTGAATACCACCCTGGTGTCCCTGTTCCCTCCAGCTTCTTCTGGTGCAGTAGAGGAGTGTGCTGGCAGTGTAAGCTGCCTCTGGTGATGGAGTCGATAGATGTTGTGGGATGCCTTCTAGGTAAGTGGGCCCTTGTACCTATCTCTGTAACCTTCCAAATCAAAGGGGATGCTACAGCGTATGAATGCCCTGTCTTTGGGGGATGTGGAGAGCAGCTGATTTACTGGATTTGCTCCTCTGTTGTGCAAGGAACATGCCAAAGCTCTGCTCTTTGTCACTGCTCTGAAACTCCTTTTAACTGTGTCCTGTGTAATGCTGTAGCCTCTGGCGCATGAACCACAGCATGACAGTGGTCTGATCTCAACTAGCTGTGTGCCCAAGGAGGAGCTCCATAGCCCAGACTGCATGGCACAAGGAAGCCATTGTCTCAGCAGCAGAACTAACCAGCTTTGTGTGACCAGAAGAAAAAAGGGCATGGAAGAGACCTGTGCCTCCAAGACTGTCCCAAAAGCTCAGTCTGACCACGATTTTACCAAGGCTGCCTTTGCCGTGTGTTTGTGAAAGGCCTTCAACGTCATTCTCAGTCCATTCCTCTGGGAATCACTTGGGGATGATGGCTGCCTCCCAGCACTTCCATGGGAGCTTCTGGTGGTGAAAGGAATCATTTTAGTCTGTGACTTTATACTGTAAATCAAGATGCTGACCCATTGGCCAAGGTGTACACCAGCAGGATGACAAGGATGTTGCTTCAGTACAGGGAAGATACGGGCCTGTGGAACAGGTTCCAGAGGAGGCCATTGGGATGCTGCAAGGGCTGGAGCAGCTCTGCTCTCGAGGCAGGTTGAGAGAGTGGGCTGGACCAGGCTGGAGAAGCCTCCAGCGGGACCTTATCGTGGCCTTTTAGTACTAAAAAGGGACTTATAGGAAAGATGGGGAGAGACTTTCCCTGCTCATTGCAGGGAGCTTGGACTAGATGACCTTAGACGGTCATTTCCACCCCAAACCACTCTATGATTGTATGATTTTCATGGTAGAGGAACACATTTAAGAATCAGCCAAGTGTTTGGATTCATTTTCCTTTCCCTCAGATGAGGATTTGAAAACCACATAATGGTGCATTCTATCAGTTTGAAATGGGGTGATTCATCCCCTATGATCTTGGCATGATGTTCTTTGCTTTCTTTTCTGGATATCCTTGCATTCTGCTAGTGCCAAGCACTGTATGGATGTGCCCCGTGGCAGACAACCTGCTCTACCCATATGTTAGCTTTAAGAAGACCCAACTTGGAATAGGAAGTCTTTATACTCTATGCCAAGATGCTTGGGGCTTGTTAAATATATCCTACTTGTCAACAACTACCCAGTTGAAAAAGTAGCCTCGGTATGAATCAGCTTTGAACAAGTTCATTTGACTCGAGGGATGTTTGCAGGCATTAAACCAACTTTGATGGCTGCCATAAATGTGCAGTGGTTTCCTCATCAAAAGCACCCCCCTTTTTGGTGTGTTTTTGTTTTAATCTCCTCTAAACATTCAAAAGGACAGAGGTTTTTTCCCCAGTTAGCATGTTTTTGGTGACTCGGGGATGTGGAGGAGGCTTATGGAGCTGCTTGGTGTGTTAATGGATCAGCTGCAAACCAAACGTTGTGGTGCAGGGGTGTGGGTGTCACAAGGCAAAACATCACAGGCTGGTTTGGGTTGGAAGGGAGCTTAAAGCCCCTCCAGTTCCAACCCCCTGCTACAGGCAGGGCTGCCTTCCTCTAGAGCAGCTTGCTCCAAGCTCTGATAACCTGGCCTTCAACACTGCCAGGGATGGGGCATGATGAGCAAGGTAAGTATGGCCATCTCTCTGTCACCAGGGCTGGTGGGCAATAGTGTGGTACACGGGATAACTGGGTTGTACCAGTGGTGTGGGATGCGGTAGAGAGTGTGTTGCAGAGGTGATGGAGATGCTGTACTCAAAACCTGTTGTGGTCCAGGGAGAATTGCTCACTTGGGCTCTCCTGTCCCAGTGCAGTGTTGGCAAAGGTCTTGGCTCTGGTCAAGCATGAAGAGGTGATGAAGGAGCAAGGGAATGACATCACACTGATGGGAAAAGCAGGGATTTGGGATCTGTTTTACTTAAGTACTGGAAAACACTGCATTCATAGAGACCATGCTGGTGATGGTCCTCCTTGAACCAGGATGGAGTAGAGATCATCTCAGGTGCTGCTTCTCATCAGTTCCAGTGGCTGTGAGCTGTCAGAACAGGTCACCACCATCAAGACCTGCTGCCTGCCCATGCCTGCAAAAGAGGGCAGCAGGACTGGTGTGGGGCTGAGTGACACGTTCCAGTTGCCCACATCCAGCTGCCAAACCTGTTTAGACTGAAACACTGAGCTGGGTAGAGCTTAAACGTGAGGGTAAGGATGAAAAGCCACTCTCCAGGTGGCATTTCAGCCATTGTAGGTGAGTTTCCACAAGGCATAGCACTGGTTAACCTTGATCTCAGTGGTGCATGTGCTGTCATTGACACATTTATGAGCTTGGGAAGGGCCTTGGTATGTGCATAGATGGCTGCAGACTGCTCCTATCCTGCTCCTGCACCTCTCCAGGTAGCTGGATAAATGAGGTGTGTCTGCTTCTGAAGCCATAAACCTCGCTGGTGTTTGCCCAACTGCTGCACCAAGGCACTTTATAACAGCAGGTTTGGTTCACTCAGTGACTGACGTGGAGCACTTAGTTCCATTAGGAACACTCCTGCCTTCTGTGGAAAGGGCGTCCATGCTTAACCCATGCTGGCAGAAATAGGGATGCTAAAAAGGATTTTGGAGTGCAACCTGCCAGATTAAAAAGGAGGCAGGCAAGGATAAAAAAAGGCGTATCTTCCCCTTTGTCACATTTACAGCCTGGAGAGCTTGGAAAGAGCATCTTGATGTAACAACAATTAGAATTAATGTGCTTGCTTCCGAGAAGGCTGAAAAGGGAAAAGAGGGAGAAGTTACAAAATGCTTGTTTATTGTGCCAGGAGCTGCAGAGGAGCACAGCAATGGGAGGCACTGGTGACAGACATCTCCTTCCTCTTCACTTCTGTATCTGCTCAGAGATAAGATCTGCTCTGTCCTGTGCTCAGTGACATCCTGAGTCTGAAGCCTGCAAAGGTGTTAAAGGAGATAAAATTGCTCCAGCTCAAATAATCCTCCCAGGCACTTCTCCCTCAGCTGAAGAAGAAAAGTGCATTAGAGATGATGATTGAAACTGTTGTTGCTGTAGTTGCTCAGCTAAAGGTTACTCATTACAGCCATGCACTAGTACAAGTAGTGCCAGACTGAGTAATGAGGTAATGGCCTGAGCACTGGAGTGTCTTTACATCTGCTAAGTGAATCACCTTTCTGGTGTGGAGCTGTTGCATATGGGTTCTGCTGACAGTGCTTTCATCTTCTGTATGCAGTGGATGAAATAAGAGAATCCTGGAATCCCAGCCTGGGGTGGGTTGGAAGGGACCTCAAAGTTCCTCCAGCTCCAACCCCTGCCACGGACAGGGACCCCTTCCCCTGGAGCAGCTTGCTCCAAGCCCCTGTGTCCAACCTGGCCTTGAG
>NDXB01005598.1:4307-17698 GCA_002631895.1 Agapornis roseicollis | reverse complement strand
GGGGGGGGGGGGGGGGGGAGAGGGAGATTGGAAAAGAGAAAGCCCAGTTTGCACTGAATTAAAATAAAAGGATAATTAGAAAAGGAGAAAGAGTTAACACTGCTTTTCTCAGAGGTCAACACATACAACCTTGAAGACACCAGAGATCTACCAATTACCTGTAGTGACTGAAGAAAAGGGGGGTAGGCAGCAGAGGAAAACCAAACAAATAATTTTAGGGTCATTACTTTCACTCTGGGGAATGGAACAGAACACTGAAAAAGCTACCTGGTGTCACCTAGAGGACCTCTAACTTGCCAAAATAGACAGAAAGTGGAATAGAGTAATTTGGTAAGAATTCAAAACCTTGCTGTGTTCAGCAAGCCTAGCTGACTAAGAAATCTGCTCAGCATATTTTTGCTTCTGCAGAAAACAAAATCTTTCTAGTATTCGCTATTTTTTATGTAACTGCATCTAGAGAAATTACAGATTTTGTCAGTTGGTATTCTGAGAGGAAAACCTTGTAAAATATATCAGATGGATTGGTGTAACTTCTGTTTATAGATCTGTTAGTACTTGTCATTTTATTTAAAAATTAAATCACTAAAAACCTGATGAAACTATCTAGAAATAAATGAAAAGACACATTATTTTTTGAAAAAAAGATGTAGATGGCTATGCGATTTTTAAGGACAATGTAATCCTCAAAATTTGTCCTTAGAACAGTTGAAACTGCCCATACAAGCCTGACTTTTTGGTGGGGCTCTTTTGTTGTTGGTTTTCAGTTTTCTTTGGGCTTTTTTTTTCACCTCTGAAGATTACATTTTCTAACTCTAATCATATTGCCATTAAACCAGACTCACTCAGCTTTAAGGCACAGGCCTCCATGTTTACCTTGAACACAGTATGCATAGGTCAGTCTTTTCCACTGTATGATATGCCCTTTGAGCAGGCTTAGTTCCACTTGAGCAGCCCTGTTCAATTACATTGCTCTAAACAGACTCAATTTGTCATGCAAGATTTCACTTTTCATGAAAGTACAGAGGACTTTCTCTCAATTTTGATAAATTTCTTTGCCCTTTTTGTGAGTAACCCCTGAGGCTTCTATGTGCACAGCTTCTTTTTGACTGCTGTTATCTCATAGGGTAAAGAAGCATGTCCAGGTATTAGGGACAACACTTTAACATTTTCACACAAGTCAAACTGACTTCCAAGTGAATTACACTCTACTGTTATTGCAAATGATCAAATAGAAGGCATACACATTACATTAGTCTTCTGTTCTTGAGGGAGAACAGTGAAAACTCTAATGCAATGGACTGTTGTTTGGGTTTTTTTTAATGTATGCCAAAATGCACAAAATGTAATCTAATGTTTAAGTTCTGATGATTTAAGTATTACATGGGTTTGAAAGCATTATACAAATGTGGAAAGGTAAAAAAAAAAAGGATGTGTCTATGTGAGATGCATGTTTCTTGCACCATTTTCCTATTGTTCTGATTTCCCAGTATGAATGTAGGCCACAACACATAAAACATATATCTCTTTAATATATGAAACCAGTGCAAATTTCATGTATTTTGTACTCATTTAGCTTAGATTTTTTTTTTTTTTTAATTATCAGAATATATACTTAAGAATGCATACACAGACCCTTGTTATGGGCTGCACCATCATGAGACTAGAAGACTTCACCATGGACAGATTATATATTTTCTTTATAAAAGTTGCACTAATAATTGCTTTTCTGGTTGGATTTGAAGTTTTTTCCCACCAGGAAACCATGCAGAACAGGACTGTTACCACTGCCTGCATTTTCTTTCTGCCCTGATTTCCAGATTGGCATCACCTCTGCAGTGCAACCTCCTTTCCAAACTCATTTTCACTCATGCCTCCCATTCAGAGGTTTACTCTATGTGGCTTGCCACAGCTAACCATAAAAGCCAAGTCTACTAACTTTACTTTTTGACAATTTGTCAGAAGGCACATCAAAATATAATTGGAAAGAAAGCACACCGATTTTGAAAATGTATTGAGTCATTTTTCTTCAATGCTTGACTGGCTAAGACACAAAACACCTTGTCTCTGCTCTCAGCAAGACAGAACTGCTGGTTTAGCAAAAGAAATACTACTGTCTCCCACATATTACACTTGGGATTTTCTGTTAGCCTTTGTTTTAACAATAACTTCAACAGGCAAAACAGATAGCATTTTCAGGTTGATCTTTGTGTTTTGTTACCTTTTTTAAAATTAAGGCTTTTCACATTATTGTTTGGCTATGCAAAGATGACAAAAAATAATACAGAAAAGGCCTTTAAAACTAGTTATTTGAAAATACTTGTAAAATGGTTTATTAGAAAATGATTTGGTTTTGGAGCAAAATACATATTCAAATACACTACTCAAATGAACCACTGGGGGGAGATGTACTGAAGGACAAAAGAGACATTATTTCATTGTATAGAATGTTCTTTAACTGAAAGTACTAAGACAAAGCAAAGCCAATCACCCAACCAAGCCAACCCCTTTATAGTAAAAGAACCAGAGTGATTTCTTTATCTGCTGAGAATTTTTCCTAGATTTGCTTTTAGAAATGTGAGGGTATATTAGTCCTGATAATCATGATAATAACACAAACATTTAGTCTGAGCCTTCTCTCACAAGAACTGATGAACAGTCTCATCTGAGGTATTTATTTTGCATTATCATTTATAATTAGAGTGGTCCTCACCATTTTGTCATCAGGACACAGTAGGCAGAAGAGATTTTCAGCATACACTTAGATACTTGGTATAGCAGAAGACATCACAAATCATAACAAATGTGTAGATTCCAATCATCCTTGGTTTTGACACATATTAGTTTTTTTTCTGGCTCCTCTGCAAAACAAATTTTGGGGTGCACATGTGAAAGATTTCTGTTCTAGTTAATGGATATTATATAATATCAGTTAGTCAGGATATATAATATACCATTTTGTTTCTTCCTCTTGAGATTAAATTTTGTGTTAGTGTCGTGACATTCAATTCATTTAAAATGTATACTTAGATAAACTCATATGTTTGTTTGAATAACTATTACAGATCATCTAGCTCAACACAGCTTGGTATTGTTGCCAGACTTGTTGAGGGTGCACTCAATCTCACCATCCATGTCACTGACAAAGATGTTGAACAGCACCAGTTCCAGTACTGATCCTGAGGAGCACCAGACATTACAGTTCTCCACTTGAACTTTGATCCATTGACCACAATTCTTTGAGTGCAACTATCCAGCAAGTCCTCCAGTACCAAGTGTTGCACCTATTAAATCCATGCCTCTCCAGTTTAGAGACAAAAAGATATGCAGGACAGTGTCAAATGCTTTGTGCATTTTTAAATATTGAAAATGGTCAAATATTGGAACAAGTGGCCCAGAAATTTTGTAGAATCTGTCTCAAAAAGGTTTTCAAAACTTGACTGGTTAGATCTCAGAGCAGCCTGATCTAGGGTGACCTCCTTTGAAAAGGAAGCTGGGCTATATGATTTTCAGAGCATTTTTTTAAACCTAAGTTATTCAATGATGCATTGATGCACATATGACTCATGATGAGTTATTTTTGCTAATTTATGTTTTATAATGCATTTTAAAATATTACAAAGATATTGTTCTAATGATTGCTTTAAAGGCATATGCACATCATGGAGAATATTATAATAATCAAACATATAATTAAATGAGAAATTAAACATTTTATGACAGATTAATTTCTGTCTTTTCTCATGTATGCACACAATAACATTTTCAAGGTCTTGAACAGCTGAAAAAATTGATATGAGTGTGAAGAGCATACTGGGAGGGCTTCAGCTGCTTATGAGGTATGTTTGTAAACTCTGCATAACTTGTACCTGACTTTTTACTGCTTTTTCCTTTCTTAGATATTGCAAGACTAAATTTTCACCCAAAATTCTGAAACTTACTTAAAAAAAGAAAGCAAATATCTTGAGACTAAGCTATTTGTTACTGCACGATAGAATTAGAAAATATTTGTTTCTAATTCTGTTTAAAAGTATTTACCTTTCTCAAAATAATGACATCAGAACTTTAGTACTTTATAAAGGATTAGCTAACAGAATTAAAAAAAAAATCAGATTAATGAGGAACACATGAGGAGCTACAGTGGACAGATTAACCAGAAACTAAATTTTTCTCTTGTGTATTGGTTCATCTGTATTCAGAGACTTGTAATTACGTAGCATCTGGAACTGAAGAGATTTACAAAATTTGTGGCCTACAGGGATGCTGGAGAAGGACTCTTCGCTAGGGACTGTAGTGATAGGACAAGCGGTAATGGGTTAAAACTTAAACAGGGGAAGTTCAGATTGAATATAAAGAGGAAGTTCTTTACTGTAAGGGTGGTGAGGCACTGGAATTGGTTGCCAAGGGAGGTTGTGAATGCTCCATCCCTGGCAGTGTTCAAGGCCAGGTTGGACAGAACCTTGGGTGGCATGGTTTTGTGTAGGGTATCCCTGCCCATGACAGGGTGGTTGGAACTAGATGATCTTAAGGTCCTTTCCAACCCCAACTATTCTATGATTCGATATTGTGAAAGCTGGAAAGGCTACTTGAAAGACTGGAAACTGGAACAAAAACACTGCATTGTGCTGTAATTTGTCTTTGGGGAATTAAAAGCAGAATCTTTCCTAAAGTGTTTAGACAGGAACTGCAGACTCTTTACAGTTATCAGGGGAAGGCCTTCTATAACCACCTCTAAACTGTACTTTTATTTTGCCTACACAAGACTAATAAATTCCAAAGGGAATAATTAGAAATAACCTGAAATTCAGTAAGTGCAGCTGTTTACTTTCAACTCTTTTACAGCTATTATTGTCCAAGTTTTAAGTGCCAGAAGCTGTCTACTAAATTTAGCAAAACTATATTTTAAAGGGATAGTAAATATTGAATATGATATTTTTTAATCTTCTGCAGGATGATTGTGGCCTACAATCTTTCAATACTTCAGATATGTTTGATAGATTTTTTGGATTGCACAGATATCCTTTGTTTCCTGTGAACAGCTATTTTCCACCTACCCATCAGACAGTTAAAATCCAAGTTAAAACCTACATGATTGAATTTACACTCTATTTTACTCATGGAAACAGATATTTCCTTTTTCCACCAGCTACTGTCCTGTCATGGCCATGACTTTTTTGTTTTTGCTAAGGATAGAATAGGTCTTAGCTTTCCAAAACTGCCGTTTAAAGGAAATCCAATATTTTTTGCAAACAATATGTCCATCTGCAATAAGATTTTAAGCTTCTTCCTGGGACATGTACGGTCCCTAATTCTGAAGGTACAACAACGACAGAAAGACTGTATTCACTGCTAAAGTTTCCATTATTTATTGAGGATAAATATATTTAACCTGTCGTGGTTTAAATCCAGTTTCCACAAATCCCCTTCTTTCTTTCCTCCCCAACATCCCCCCTCTCCCCCCCTTCCTCCTCGCTCCTGAAGGAATGGGGGGGAGAATCGAAGGAATGCAACTCCCGCAGGTTGAGATAAGAACAGCCCAGTAACTAAGATATAACACAAATCACTACTGCTACCACCAATAATAATAATGATAAGAAAATAACAAGGGAAGAGAGTACGATACCACCCGCCGAAAATGAGCCTGACTGGGAAGTGTGAGTGTCCTTCCGGGTAACTCCCCATTACCTCCCTGGGCATGATGTGATGTGGTATGGAATACCTCTTTGTCTGGTTTGGGTCAGGTGTCCTGTCCCTGCTTCCTCCTGGCCTTCCCTCCTCCCTGGCAAACCATGAGACCCAGAAAGTCCTTGCTCAGAATAAACATTACTTAGCGACAACTAAAAGCATTGGTATTATCAGCTATGCTCACAGGCTGAGAGTCAAAACATAAAAAACTGTGTCAGCTACTAAGAAGGAGAAAAATATTGACTGCTACTGCTAAACCCAGGACATGACCTCAGATACTTATAAAAATATTTTTTTCCAGGAAATCAGTAGATGCCCTTAGTACTGGCTTCTGTCCACTTCAAAGGCTTAAGTTTAAAGACAAAAATATACACTTATGGGTAATAATTTTTCCAAGAAATATCAACGTGTCTCCTGAATGGACAAAACAATCTGAACTGAAGATGGATTGTCACTTCCTGTCTTCCAGAAGTCTAAAAGCTAAACATAGTTTAGTGTTTCTGTGTTTTATTCAGTCATTGTATATAAGGTTTTCTTGAGCAGTAAATGACAGATGAAATCACTTTGAAAATGCCTAGATTTGCTTTTATAATGGAAGTAGGGCTGAAGATGCTGTCACCTTTTGGCTACTACATGAATGAGCCACACCATTTCAACTGAAAGTCCATTTTTTTCAGGCTAGTAAGGCAAAAGCCATTTTCCATATCTATCTTGACGGGATAGGAGGCATGACAAAATCATATGGAATAGTTCATGGCAGCTTCAGAACTGTCAAAAAAAATTCAAGGAGATATGACTTTATTACTCTTAGATGATTAAAATATGATCCTGCAGAACTGTGTTGAGATATGCTAGAGGTGCTTCAGGATATTATGACAGCTTCACTGTTCAGTTAAGTCTTTGGCAGTGCCATAAGTAAAAACTAAATTTCTGCTGATTAATGCAAAGAGCAGTAGTCTCCAAAGATTTCTTCTTCTTTTGCCTTCTCTCTTATTTTTACAGTCTTGTGATTTTTTTATTTAAATGAAATAAAAGCAAGTTGATTCTAGGAGACAGGTTTAAGCAATAAATGCTACTGTCTGTTACAAATGAAAACAAATGCCATGACTTTGGTATTGAAGGTCCAAGTCACTTTCTAGACAGTTTATGTTGTGGAGAATAGTTGATACCACAGCTCATTTCTTCCATCTTCAGATTTTTCTTTGCCCCTCATCCTTCTTGTTCTGACTTTTTCATTCTGAGACTCTAATTGTTCACATGTAAATTAATCTAGTTTCCAGTATCCCAGCTTTCGTACAGTCTCGTCTCTAAAGATCTCACATTCACAGTCTACCTACTTTCTTAATTTGAGTTCCTTTTGCAACATTTATTTCCCACTAATCCCAGTTCTCCACATTTTAAAACTCTGTTTTTCACTCCAATTCTTTCTTAATCCACTTAGCACTGTTTCATATCTACAGTCTGTTACATAGGTTTTGAACAGGATGTAGCTGTAAATACACAGAAGACAAATGTTTAAAAGAACAGAAAAAATTGTGCAATAGTGGGCTGCATAAAAAAATCTGTTTGCATACAAATGGAATAACATATTTACCTTGCTAAATTCAATATATATCTTTTCATACATACATAGAATCATAGAATAGTTAGGGTTGGAAAGGACCTTAAGATCATCTAGTTCCAACCCCCCTGCCATAAGCAGGGACACCTCACATGCCACCCAAGGCTGAATGTTATATACACATATATTTATATGTACTTAGCAGTGCAAATCATGATATGGTTTTATAGTCTTTGTATCATTTAAAAAATTATAAAAAGAAAGAAAGTTTATTTTGATAATATTACAATTCATCATTTCATATTTAATAAAAAGAGTTAAAGAACTGTGTCTTGTAGATAATACACATCATACAGTTCCCATTTAAGACTGTTGGTGGTGTGTTTTCTGTTAATCTTAAGACTGCCAAATTAAAAACAAATGTCTGGAAGAAAAAATAGATTAGGATAAAAATCTCAGCAAATGCTGAATGGTGCTGTTTGGTCTTTCAGGAGTAAAATCACTGCAAGATTAAAGTAATTTTAACATGCCAAACCTGCAAAGTCTACTTGTGATATAGTTTATGGAAATTATAAAAATCAAAACAAACGGCTGTAAACAGAGTACTTTCGTTGCTATAATAACTGTGAGGTCGCCTACATTTACCATCTTTCAAGCAATTTTTAAAGATGAGTTAACAAGGCAGAAGGCTCAAAAAGAAAACCTGATGAAGGCCTCAGAATTTCCAAATGGTATAAGCAATATTTTCAGTATAAGTGGGATGTTGTTTTAACCTCAAATTGCTCTTCTGATGATTCCCATTTTAAAATGTATTTAGTCTGACTGAAATTTTGCAATATTCAGTATGTTTATTCAACATCAAGTAAAATTACAAAAAACTAATAAGAGCATTTACAGCGAAGTAAAAGCAGGGAGTAATCTTTTGTTTAAGTCATACTTGCAATACATGTTCTTAAATTATACAAAGGTAAGACTTAAAAAAATTCCACAAATGCTTTTTTTTCTACAGAATGTTGTATAACAATCTGAAAATTCTAAAACACTTAGAGTAAGTTTTTTGTTAGCTTCATATTAGGGAACAGAAATTTTACCGAAAAAGATAACAAGAAAAATCATAGCTATGAAATGTCTTCTACACAATGATTAACAAACTAAACTCATCCTTTTCAGAAGACAAGGATATGAGGACTAAAAATGATTAACAGAGAATAGCTGTTTACAGTCATTTTTGACACAAAAAATGTTAATTGAAATGAGTATACAAAACCAAACCAAAAAAGATATTAAAGAAAATAATTTGGCATTAACAATGCAAAGAATGTCTCTGCTTCCTCTCAGCTTTGCCTCCTCCCTGGCAAAAAATGAGACTGAGAAAGTCCTTGACCAGAGTAAACGTCACTTAGCAACAATTTAAAATATTGGTGTGCAGTTCTGGTGTCTTCGACATAAGGACATGAAACTGTTGCAGCAACTCCAGAGGAGGGCCACAAGGACAATAATGGGGCTCAAGCACCTCTTCTATGAAGACAGGCTAAGCTGGGACTGTCCAGCCTGGAGAAGAGAAAGCTGCCTGGAGACCTCATGGCAGCCTTCCAGCATTTGAAGGGACCCTACAGGGATACTGGAACTGTAGCAATAGGACAAGGGGTAATGGGTTAAAACTTAAACAGGGTAAATTTATATTGGACATAAGGAGGAAGTTCTTTACTGTGAGAAAACTTTGATCAATAATTTATTAGGTCAGTGTTTGCAATTTGGATTTATTCTCTGGCTGAATAGAAAATGAAGAGAAGAAAGCTTCTCAAATCATATCCTGATCCAGTCTCAGTATTTTAGGCTTATTCCAAGGTGAAGAAAAGGCTAAATAGAACAACTGGCACATACAGCTACAGAAATTCATATTAAAAACACAGCTCTTTTATTATACTGGTAAAGAAGATATAAAATTTAAGTCTTTAGACCAATATATTAATGTCCATGAAGAACATAAAGTATTTTGATTAATCTAAATTTCTAAAGTGACCCCATTAGCAATCCCCATCCAAGAAACTTTCACTAGATATCATGTTTTCTCTTTCACCTTGTGAAAGAGTGATTTTATAAAGCAGTGTCCCTTGAACAAAGTTTCTAAAATCAATTAGAGAGGCATAGATTTAAACGGCAGTCAACTGTGCAAGGGTAAAGGACAAGGGGCAAGACAGAAGATGAATTGTATCATTCCAATGAAAATTTCAGAGAGTTTCAGTTCATAACAGTATAAAATCTGTCCCAAACTGAATTATGGCTTTTCATCCCATTTTGGACATATGCCAACAATCAAGGAGACAGTGACCTGTATAGGGAATATTCTAATGGTATGAATTTCTTCATCAACCTGAAAGTCTGTTATTCTTGTGAGTTTTAATGTTTTTGAACATTTAAAGTAATAAAACTTACAGCTTTATTGCAGAAATAAAAGAGAAAAAGTATGAGCTGCTGTGTTGCATAACTGTTAAAGATTTTATATAAGCTCTTTCTTTCTTTCTTATCTCTGCAGAGATAGAAGAAGACATCTAACAGCCTGGATTTGAGAAACACTTTCATTTTTAGGAAGAATTTGTAGCTGACACTTACCTGATGTATTTGACAAAAGTTCCTTTGAAGCATGTAGAACTTCATATTCTTCTTTAAAGAAAAACATATGCATATGTATATATATAGCAGGACTGTAGATCTGAAAGGAATGTTGCAATAGCAACCACACCTGGAATATTTTTAATCTTTCTTTGTTAGAAATCAGTTTTCTCATAACATTTTTAGTATTTGAAAAAAAAATTGGTTTTACATCTTCCCACATCACTCATGAATAAAAAACTTTAAAAAAGGAACGCAAACCCTCTTCTGAATTACAGAAGAACTGGTTTTACTAACAAAGCAAAATATACAACTGGGGACACGCTTTCATTTTTTATTACTTTATCAAATACAAATATTGAGAAAATAGTGAGTGCATGATATGCACTGTATGATAATTCATTGTATACAGAGTACATACCTCAAAATAAAGTTGTTTGATGCACCCGCGGGCTTAAATTTACCAGCTTAAAATTACAGAGCATAATATATTTATTGTGAGCTCAAAAGCTATTACACATTTATGACTTGAACTTTCTTATATGATTATTCAGGCAACCATCTGCCTTAGACATGCACATTTTTGAAAATTAGGAAACTTCAGGACGTATGATAGACTTGCTGTATGCAATTTGCTGCAAAGCTTTGTAGACAGCTTTACGTAATTGCAAGCAGAGCCTTATCAGTATAGTTTCAGATTAAGAGATGCTCTGCTTTCCATGGGCTAACCCTATATTTCCTTGAAGTAGAGAAATACACAGATGCTTAAAACCTTAGCCAGTATCTTCAAAGACACCTACACCAGTGGAAATTCGCAATGTTCCTTTCCAGTGCATGAGGAAGTGGAAGAACCTCAGCAACCACATTACGTTAAATCATGCTGTTACTTTGTTTTTATTGTATCATACAAAATGTGGAGCTCACCATCTTGTCATCTCCATTTTTTTTTTTTTATCACAATTAAAGTATGAGCATCTGTAGATACTGGAATTTTGTTGTGACAGATCATTTATTAATATTTGTAGCATTTTTTCCCCCATGAGTTATAGTTAAGATATTTATATTTATTTAACCTCAAATCTGTGTCAGGTCACCAAAAATTGTACTAAAAAAGGAAATGTACCATCTTGACTTAAATATCTAGTCTTATAACTTTTCTCCTCAAGTTATAAGGAGGATGACTGTTAATTGGGAGTATTACAACACCTTAGGTAGTAAAAGTAATTTCTCCATCAATTTTATTCACTAGCAGTGTGCTTTTCACTGAACCAAAGCTAGTCAGAATTTTAAACTTTTAGTAGACACTTGCTCTTTCATCACTCTTCCTTGGTAAATCCTTATGTTGAAAAAAACCCACCCAACAAATGCCATGTCCTTTATCAAGTAAAAACTTACCATGTCCCAGACACAAAGTCCTGACTTCTCAAAAAAAAAAACCCAAAAGTAATATCTAGGGTTTTGGGTTTTGTTTGTTTGTTTGTTTTTTTTTTTTTTTAAGTTGCTGTCCATTCACATAATGATTTTCACTTCAGAAAACTAGTGGAAAACTAACATATGTAATAAAATCCCTTCCTTGTTCACATTCTTGCTTCGTGGTGATTGCATTTGTGTGTAAATAAGGTGTGTTGCAGGAAGCAAAAGGATGATAAAATACCAGATGCCCAATCACCTTTCTTCTACACTCTAGAGCTCCTGCAGTAACTATATTCCCTGATAACCTGAAACAAGGTTTTTCTGATTACATTTTATGTTGGGACAGTAGCTTTTTTATGTCTTGCAAACAATAGCACTGACAGGTTTCCTTCCTTACAGGCTCAGTTTCTCCATTTTTATGACACTTTTAACTGCTGTGTTATGCTACAGAAGCCATGCATCTTTGCTCTTTCATAAAATGTCATTATATTTTATCCCTTTTTCTTATCTCACTTATGTCACTTATAATCTTTTCTTGTGGCTTATCAATTAAGCTGCAAATACACTATCAATGTTACCTTGAAAACAAAACAAATTGGAATAAATAATTGCATGAAGTGTGTAGAGAAAGACTTATCTGCAGTCAAACTAGATAAAGCACATTCAGCGCAGTAATTGATGAGAAAACAACCTGAAGCCAGCAGTTTGCATATCACAAAAATGGTGTCCTACCATGTCGTGTCTGTCAGCAGTGCTGACAGTCCAAATACTGCTTATCTGACTTTCCTAAGTGCAGAAACTATTTTCAACGAAATTCCAGTTGAGATATTTACAAATTATATTTTTCCTCCTCTCTTTCTGTTTCCAAGGCTGCTGTGTATCCTCAAAACTAAGGATTGTTATTTCTTTTTCTGCACTAATGATCATTGCTGGTTTTTGTCATCTATTAAAAATAATACATGTTCTCCTACAGTATACACTACCAGATACACATGTAGATATGTCTATTTATATGTATCCTTTAAGTGAATTTGTCACCACAAAATTGTTAATCTTCCACGGACACAGACATGCTGAATTTCCAGCAAAAACTCTGTTAAGTCTACTGTGTCAAATTTCAGTTGCTGTAGTTCTCTATAGCTCTACTAACTAACTTACATCATCTCAAATAACACATTTCTCACTACTGTGTTAGTGCTGCAGGACTTACTGGGCTCTCGCCACCAATATACAAATCATTTCAGTGTGATGAGTCTTACTGAATATCAACTACGGAAATGGTAATGCAACTGCTCAAAGGAGGCATAATCCCTTTTTTGTGAAATTGCAGTTTAAAGGTTTTTTTGTGGGTTTTTTTTTTTTTTCCTTTACATGGTGACTAAGGGATTACATCAAAGATTACATCGTGTTTTATTACCCATGATTCAAGAAATGAGGAAAATTAACTATTAGAACAGAAGTACATCCACAAATTTTGAGAAGGATACTAGACCCAATTTGTCTCCAAACTGCCCATACTGCTTCCTTGAAATCTTAAATTACTGACTGGACTCTGTGGTCACACTTGTTCTTTATTTTCATTAACTCCAACATAAATATTTCTATTTGGAGTGGTACAAACAGCCTGAAAAGGAATACATCACATTTCCATTCACCTTTTTGTCTGGATATATTAGGTTATAAGTACTTAATAACCATCTATACTTACTTTCCTACTATTGGCTTATTTTCAGTTCAGAATAAATAAAGAAATCAACAAAAGAAATTATTGTTTTAATGGTTGCTCATCCCAAGAGAAGATGCCTTCTGTTATGAAATGAAGGGCAAATACAGAACCAGATTGAGCAGACTGGGAGGAGAAAATAAACACATATGCATATATCTAAACGTTTTTCTTTTCTCTCAGTCTTGATTTGTGCCAGTCATTTTAAGTCTGGTCAATATCAGTCCTTTTAAACTTTTTTTTGAGGCAAAAAAACTTCAATTTTTTTTAAAAAAATGCTTTAAAAATGTATTTGCTCATTCAACTGCTCTGAAACAGGATTGCTGCCAAGGTCCTTCCTCCTCTTTCTTTACATTCTGAAACTCAAAAAAAAAAAAAAAAAAAAAAAGAAAAAAAGAG
>NDXB01005596.1:132343-156400 GCA_002631895.1 Agapornis roseicollis | reverse complement strand
GTGAGGTAATTCTTTTTTTTTTTTTTTTTTTTTTTTTTTTTCACTTGAATCTGCATTTCCCAGAAAGACGCCTCTGAAATATAATAGGAGGAAGTCCTGATTTAGAAAGTTTTTGCAGTTTCAACACAATGGAAGAGCTCGGAGGATGCTCTGGCAGGAAATGTCCTGGTTGCTGGATGTGGAAAAATTACCAGCATTCTGTATCATACAGTTCCCTAAAGTGCCCCAAGTATGGATTGCAGCCTTAGTTTGAGTTATTAACTTTACCAGAGAAAGTTCTGCGTCAAATTAAAACAGGTATATTTACACACTTGGTTGTGAGATTAGTTTTTCAAGGCCAGTTAAATCAGCAAAAAGTTCTCCTGATGAGTACTTGAAAACTTTCTGAGTAAACAAACTGATATTTGGTTTTCCTCCTTTCTGGCAGAATCACTAACTTCTCACCAACCACATCCTATTTATCACCCTTGAAGCATCTCTGTTGAGAAATAAAATTTGAGGACTGAGTCAGACCTTTGCCTTGTTCTTTCAAATGTTTCTGAGCAAGCATTTGGGCAGATTTGGCAGTTGTCTACAACTTCTCATGATATAATCACTGTTACACGGATGAATTTTCAGAAGAAAATGTTACAACTGACTGAGGTTTTGATTATTGTAGGGAGGTTTCATTTCTTCATCAGCACCCTTTTGCTTCTATAACAAAATGCAAAACAAGTGTGCTTCAATTTTTTATAGAAACTGAAATGTGAAAAACTGGCTTAAAGGATTTGTAAGCTGTTTAACTTCCCATACAGATGCTCACTTTAGAACTATGTTAAAAATTTATATAGCTGAAACAGCTAGAGACTGCCTTATTCTATATTTTTCTCTAAACTCTTTAATGTTTGTCGTTATGGAATGGGCTTGTTTGGGTAGTTTCCAACAAAAGATTTTTAAAACTCACATAGCTGTAAGTATTAATATACTTAAAAAAAAGTCAGTATGGTTTAGCAAAATCTCCATTTCTAGTATTGAGAAACAGTGGTTAAAAAACAAAGTAATGACAAACCAGCCATGTTCTTTCATGTGTTATTGCAGCAGTCATGTCAAGGGTTAAAATGAACCTGAGACACTTAGAAAAATAAACCCAGAGCTGCTGTTACAAACTGGGACAGATGTAGGAGGCCAGGTTTCCTGTGGCCCGTTTTCCAGTTTCCTGGCTGTAACCTGCAGAAATAAAGGAAGCTGAATGCTAATGTGAATGAGAAGCTAACAATGCTCCACGTCACGCTGCTCAGAGAAACGTGCTGTTGGCCAGAATTAGGATACAAAAGCAGTAAATAGATGTACAAAAAATATACACACATTTTCCAGACGAGTCGAAAAGGGGGCTGGAAAAAAAGACATCTGTTACAGGGGAGTTCTGTGTGCTTGCAGAAACACACGCTTGCATGTAAGGGGAATGGAAGTGGAGGTGTGCGCCTGCTGTGGTGGGGCATAAGAAAAGGAGCTGAATGTTTTGCAGCTGCTTTGGCTACAGAAGGAATCATCAGTTTCTTCATACACTAAGGGAAATTTCCCTGCCCTGACTCTCTCTTAATCCTTTTCATGTACTTAGCTGTCCCTCCTCTGTCCCAAGTCCCACAACCTGATTTATAGCTCAGAGCCCCAGATGTATACCCTCTAAAACAGCAAAAGGCTGGTTTTGATTCTAATGTCTGGAAGGATTCTTAGCCTTCAGAACTTGTTCATGTTGATTGTTCAGGATCAGCAGTATATCTCTATTTTATAAAAGGGTTTTTGGGAGCTAACACAGAGTGGGGAGAAAGAATCTAGGTAGGAAACCTAGAGTATATGGGAGAATGGAAGATAAGAACACAGCTGTAATGTAGCTGTATGGAAGCTAAGGTCCTCTGCAGAGGTCCTGTATGCTACAGAGCTGCTTTCCAGCTTTCTGCCTTTTTCTCCTAAGTTTTTCTGTGCAAGAGTCCTACAAAACTCAGTGCCCCATAGAGTATCCTACTTAACTTACAGTTTATGTCATAAATCTTTCTGATGCAGAGCTTTGTATTTAGCTAGCTTTGTCTCTGAACCCTCTGGTTTTCTACTGCCTGGATTTAAAATGGCTTGCTTATTTGGTTTCTTTTCCCCAGCAGGTTAATGACTTTCTTTTGGACCTGAATGCCACTTTACTGACATTTTGTCCTATGGAATTTTCTATGTATTGTCTTGATTAAAACAAAAAAAGCAAACAGAAGGTAATGCAGTCATCAGCATGTGTATTCATATGTCTTAACTTTTCTAGTGTAACTTGCATAATGTTTTCATAATGCTTGCTCATTCCAGTAGAAGTCAGTCTTCATACATTAGGGAGAAAGACAGTGTTTTGCCTGTGGGCTTCTCACTTAAGCGAGAAATTTGGGCACCCCCAAATTCCAGGAATTTACAGGAAAATAATCTCTTAAATGGTATGCTTTGCGTGTGGATGTGTCTGTCCTTTTCTGTTATTCTCTTCTGGGAGAGCTTACAGTGTTGACTTTGCTGCTTCAAATTCAGGCATTTCCGTTAGTCCCTTAATTTGGTTGAAATGAATAGGGGCAGTATTATCAGCACAGATACTCTGTGTTGTGTCCTTCCCACATCAGTCCTGAGCTTAAAATGTGATGTGTGGAGATCACATTGTACCACACTGACCATGCAGTTGGTAGGCTTTGAATGGGGATTTTGAAGGGAGTGTAAATGGGTAACACAGAGGGTGTTAGTGTAGTTACTTGTCACAGCTGCCTGAGAAATGGACTTTCAGAAAACTTGGTTCTGAAACATCCTCTTGCTGTCTAACATAGCATTTCCAAGTATAATTCCGTCTGGGTATGCCGGTGATAACTTGTATCATTGGTAGTGGAACTGATCACAAAGTAAAATTACTAGGCTATTTAGGTCAGGTCAACCTAGCTATTTTTATCTCATGCCTTAGAAGGTATCTTTGACTCTCAGATGCATTGTATAAATGTTTAAAGAATGGTATAATGGGAAAACCACATGTGTCAAGGTTAATGGATGAAAAAATTTATGGACTTTTTTGTCTATATGAAATTTTGATTAGGCTTTCTATCAGGGTCCAATTGGAGAAAACCCCAGTGTCGGACCCTGTTTTGTTCATGATCCCACGAGAGAAATTAAGATGCAAACGAAGTCAAGTACTATAATTGATCAGTTGATTTATTATGAAAAGACAGTTATTAAAAAAAGGGAAATTATTGTAATAAAAGGGATAATAATAGGACAGATTGGAAAAAAAGGCAGAAAATGAAGCAAGAATTTGGGATGCAGAGAAGGAGTCACCACTGTGGATCCAGCGGTGTCCTGGGGATCTGCTGTTGTCTGTGGTGGAAGTTCTCTGGGGTTTGTAGATGGTATCGGAGCAGAGTGTCCCCTTGAAGTCCATAGTAGTCATTGGAGGTGGGTGTCCTCATGGAGGTGTCCTTCTGGAGTTGTCCCCTTGAAGGTGCCCTGTGGACCGTTTCTCAGGGAGTTGTCCTCATGGTGGTGTTTCGTGGAGGGTGTCCCTCAGGGTCTGTAGTAGTCATCGGTGGAGAATGTCCTCATGGAGGTGTCCTTCTGGAGTCATCCTCATGGTAATGGCTCCTTCTTGTGATTACTTTTTTCCGCTTTTATAATGAGTTGGAGGGAGTACCTTTGTTCTTCATGTCATGTATTACATAGTCCTGATGGACCAGTTTCCCTGGTCTTGCAGCAATTCTTGGGATAATGGATGGCAACTCCTCACATCAATCCTTGAGGTAATGAACAGAAGAGTCTTACCTCAGCTCTTTTCCTACTCATCCCTCAGGCAATGGATGGTGGAATACCAGTTCAGCTCCTCATACCCTTCTCCCAGGCAATGGATATTGGAGTCTTAACTCCTCCTACCCATCTCTGAGACAAAAGATAGGTGGAATTCCATCTCAGCTTCTCATACCAATCTTTGAGACAGTGGACGGTGAAGTCTGATTTCAGATCAGTCTCTCACACTTTCCATGACACAGAATGCATGTTTAGAATTAGAAAAGACATAGATGCAGTACAATTTTTTCTGAAGATTTGTGACTTCTCCCACTCATATTTCATAATAACTTTTAATACAAGTAGCATGTTTTTGGTTAAATTATGTTTGAACTGCTTTGAAAAAGGTGGCAGTAACCTTTTGTATAATAACTTGACGGAAGTCACCTCTCTTTAGTCACTGGGGCATACAGCATTGGAATGGGTACTCCTATAGGATGTTCTCACCCAGGCTTGCACTGTTCGTGCATTTTGTGTTATGCCTATGGCTGAGTCACCATGAGACCAGTAGGTAAAAACTGGAACCCCAAACTGTTTACATTTTACAAATGATAAGTGTCAGAAAACACATTCATAATGGAAAGTGTAGTGCAATGTTAGCTGTAGGTTACCCTCTGAGTGTTCTTGGGCAGAGGTGAATGGGGGTGGAGGAGACTGCAGCAAAATGCACTTGACTTTGAGTTCAGTTGCAACTGAACTCTGTGAAGAGGCATTATTGCTCTGAAGGAGAATGTAATCTAAGGTCCAATAGAATTGCATCTCTGAAGTATTGTACTGCTTTGGCTAATGTCATGGTGGTAAACCTTATGTTGGTGCTTCTATGGTTCTCTTCCACCTTTAATTTCTTCAGTTGAGGTTCTACTGACAGGTCTTTTGTAGTGTGGGACACCTGTACACATCGTAAGACAATTTTAGAGGAAGATATTTAGAAGTTGCTTCTAATTTTCCAGAGTAAGAAAAGTTCTCTTTTTGATTTCTTGTTTGGAAGAGTTGTATGATACAAGCTGAAATTATGCAGAGTATTGCTGTATGTGATGAATGGAAACTAAGATTATTTTAAAGAGTATGGCTGTATATACCTACAAATGTTTAGTGAGGTTGCAAAATTTATAAATATTAATTAAAAAGTATGCATTTATGTTGCCACTGTAATAGGGATGCCTCATTAGCTATTATATAGATGAATAATCCATTAAAGATGTTAATACTTGCACAGTTGGTGTAGTTTAAAGGAACTTTTAAAGACGGTAAAGCAAGTGTATAACTTTCAGATATATTTAGTTTATTTAATTCTAGCTATAGATTTTTTTCTTGTCTTGCATTAAGTGGAAAATAATTTGTATAAAGTAATAAAACATGCAGTGAAGTAAATACAAACCTTTGAAAGCACCAGATCATTTATATAGGTGGTTCTGTTTCAGGGATATCTAACAGTGCTCGGAGCCTCTGCCATCTCTTGAAGGTGCTGTGTAGTTCCTGTCTTACACTGCTGGGTGTCAGGGATAGGAACTTTCGTCCTTGTCATTCAGATTGGATTCTCAGTTAAAGAAATGAGGCTTCTGCAGGGACAAGAAAACCATCATTAATTCTGCAAACCCTTGTGTGGTCACTGTTGAAATTATTTGGACCTCAGCTGCCTGCTGTACTGTTCCCTGCGGAAGACAGAGGTTTTGTGCCCTCTTGTGGTCAACACACCAAGGAAAGCGTCAGGCAGTAAATCTGGCTTATTATGGCCCTGTTATCTGCTAGGAAACAAACAGTAAAATATTAGGAAATAAAAGGAGCAAGGAAGTTAAAAAAAGGTAACTCAGTAATACTGGCATCTTTAAACCTGCATTAGTTACACATAACATGTCCTAATTATCAGAAGAGGCCAAGAAAAACATTATTTGATACAGTGGTAACATATCAAGACTTGGAATGTTTTTGAAAGTGGGGAGCAACCTCATTTTTAGCTACGTCTTCATTTCATTAATGAATTGTCTTCAGTGGTAATGCTCCCAAGTTTTGTGTATATTATGTCTTGTGCTGAATTGGAATATACTAATTCTTAAATTTATGTAATAATTTTTAATGCAGTGCCTGAAAAAGAGGTTTATTTAGGGGGAGCTCAGTAGCACAGGCAGTTAGCAGAGACAACAGTATTCAAACACCCTTTAGCAGAGCCAAAAAATATTCAAACACCCTTAGAAGTTAGACTCAGGCACTGTTAAAAATATTCCTAGTTCTCAATCATACGTATGATAACGAGAAGAGAGGTCCCTGTTAGAGAAAGGTTCAGGGTAAACAACACTTACGTTTCTGTGCTTAAGTGTATTGAACTTTCAGCATTTCTGCAAAGTAGATAACATCTTCTGAGCTATTTGAAGCGGCAAGGAGCCATTTCAGACCCTGGAAGAAACAAAATAGGCAAAGGCCATATGATACCAGTAAGGCAGGTGCCTGTGGTGGGAGGAGGAAACAGTTTGGTTTCTGGTCCTCTAACCAAAGGCAACTGCTCTGGTCTTTCCTTTTCCTCCCCTTCTACACAGTAACATACCTGAATGAGTTCAGTGTGCTCGTCATGACAGTTTCCAGCTCATTTCACCAGGACTGTGCAGAGCACAAGGGTGGAAATAACCCCCATCAGTGCCATGCAGGGTTGGAGGGGAGTGGGGTTGAGTGTGGGTTGCCTTTGCCATGCAGTGAGAAGAGCCCATTTGAGGGCTGCCAGGCAGGATCTGACATTTAAAAGAGGTGGCTTTTAGGTAAAAGTGATGCTGTTTGGAAGTGGGCTCCTCAGGAGGGGGATAGTAGCTGTCACAGGCTGGGTTTCTGAGGCTGTTTGTTTGTATTATTGCAGGCACCCCAAGGAGCCCTGGCTGCTTGTCTGAGGTTTTACAACTACAGAGAGAAAGCAAAAGCATTGAGATGTGTAGATGTGGCATTTACAAAGACATGGTTTAGTGGTGGACTTGATAGGGTTGGGTTTGCAGTTGGACTTGATGATCTTTCGAGGTCCCTTTCAACCCTTAGGATTCTGTGATCTTAAAGGTCTTTTCCAATCTAAATGATTCTGTGATTCTGTGATAGTTACATCAAGTACTTTCTTCTCCCCCTTCACCTCACCTCCCCCATATGTTCCTTTGAAGAGTGGTTGCATACACTGAATTGAAGATACTAACTGGAGATGACTGTACTGTGTGAACTATGTGGGCAGTACTTTTCTAACTACTTACTGGTTTATGTATCCCTTCAGAAAATAGCTGTGGAAAAAATACTGAAACAGCAGTGCGAGACCTGTAGGTCTGGTGGATGTTTGATTGTAAATGGTACAGCAGCTTCCTTTGCTCAATTACGTAGGATGATTCTGCAAGTTCTACACAGAACTTGTTGCTGAAAAAAGCATTGGGTGGACCGCCTGCTTCTGGATGTTTTTCACACTGTTGTTCTCCTTTGTCCCTTGTAGGTATGGAGAGTGCAATCACACTGTGGCAGTTCCTTTTGCAGTTGCTGCTAGACCAGAAACATGAGCACCTGATTTGCTGGACGTCTAATGATGGCGAGTTCAAGCTACTCAAGGCAGAAGAAGTGGCTAAGCTGTGGGGACTCAGAAAAAACAAAACTAATATGAATTATGACAAGCTGAGCCGGGCGCTCAGATACTATTATGACAAGGTAAATTTTGTTATTCTCATGCAGACTAAGAAAATAGAAACACTAATATCTCACCTCTGTGTGGAAGCTGTTCAAAACTTCCTCCAACTAGCTTTTACAACAGACAACAATATTGAAGGCAATCACAGTGGAGGTAAGAGGGCAGCTGAAAGATGGACAGGAAAACACTGCACATCCCATTGCCTCAGGAGGAGAAGTTTATGCGTTTGGCTACCCAATATTTTCTGTAGCTTTTGACAACAATAAAATAACTGTTGATAACGGAGAACTGTTTGATTATTACAGCCTGATAAGATCTTCTGTAATGCAGGGAGGTGGTAGACAGCAGTGATAACTGCAATGCAGCAGGCAGAGTGTGGCAGCTTTACCAGCAGATATCACCCATGTCAGAACAAGGAAAAGACAAACAACTAACTCAGCAGCATAGAGGGTGGGGTTGAGGTTTCACAGTTTTCATGGGAAACATATTTTAGAACATAGATCCTGTTGGCCAGTGTTTTAGCTGGTCTTTCCTGAGCTTTCTGGTAAATCATTTTGAAAGCTGTATCAGATGCTGATTTATTAGCTGGAAGTACAGTGCTGAAACACTCCTACAGTTATGACTGCAGTATTACCTCAGCAGGATCTCACTGTAACTACTCCTTTGTTAATGTTCAGTGTTTCCAAGAGTTTGGACATTTTCCACTATGTCATTTTAGGACAGAATCTGTGTTAGCTTCAACAGCAGTCCAGGTTATATGTTGCTATCACTTAATTAGCAGCGATATAGGTAAGAGAGCACTAATGTCTTACTGCATGGAAGCGCAGAATAAGAGTAGCAAGCAGAGGGAAAAGCAGCAGATCAGATGGTGGGTGTCAGAGCAGGGGTATATTTGGGTCCATTTGTCAAGGCAGTAGTCTCATGCTGAGTTCATCTCACGCGAAGACTGTATTTGCTGTCAAAAGTTAAACTTACTGCCACTTGGAAACTTACCGTCTGGGTATCTCAGGTTAAAATAATGAAACATGTTTTGGTGGGGGTTTCTTCATCCATTTTTTCTGCCCTTGCAAGACCTACTAAATTTTGCTCCTTCTTCACAGGTACATCTGTTGAGGTTTGATAGGAATAATAAGACCCAAGAAGTCAGCACAGTTTAGGCAGCCAACTTATATCCGACAAGCTGTGGTTATTTGTGTATTCTCAGAAGCTGATTACAGGCAGATAGTGTAGGCATACACTTAGCACAGGGCAGTTGGCTGCTGAGAGCTCCACTTTCAGCCTCTATTTAAAACTGAAATCTGAAATAGTAACATATTGAACACAGTAATCTGGAATTTTTTAGATCACTCAATTTGCTTCTGATTTGCAGCCATCATGAGCATGCCCACAATCTAGAAGAGGTTAGTAGAGGTTACTTGTAGGTAGCTCCTCTGGAAATAAAACTTCTGCAGTGTAGTGGGCGTACATAAGATCACAGTCACTTTCATGACGCCATACTTCACTTTGGCATTTAGTCCTTGGTCTTATTCTTCGTCAGGAAGCAAGGTGGCAACAGTACAACAGAGAATGCAAAAACAAGAACAGCGAATAACCAGGATATATGTTAGATTGCTGGAAGAGACAGATATTTGAAGGGAATCTTTCAGACCTGTCAAGGTGCTAGAAGGAAAAAAATGCAGAGCACACTTATGGAGGTGCTAAAGATTTTGCATATTCACCTTTCTCTATTTTTGACTTCAACAGGTTCAAGGAGTTCCAAATTGTTTTGCCACCCTTTTTTGGAATAACATTCTGTTTTGTTTATTGGTTAATATTAAATCTTTTCAGGATTAGTTCCCCTTAATTGGAGTTTAAAAAATAACATGTCTAAATTCTGTCTTAAGTTTTACTATTTTCTGTATTCTTGAAGATTAAATATGGAAAAGAAGGACTGTTACAGATTTTGTATACTAAAAAGGAAAACTTCATAGCCATGCTTACTGGTCTGTTCTCATCTTGGTTTTTCAGAAAAGGCAGCAAAATGAGATTATGCAGTGAGTAACACCAGTGGCACAATTATGGCATGTTTGCTGCGTGCACAAGGCAGAGAAAACTACATACTAGTGCTGAACTCAGCTTGGTGTACTGTTGTCATGTATTATTTAGTGCGCTAAATGTATTAATTATTGTACTGTAATATATAGTGTATTAATTTCTGTGCTATATGCATCTTGTATTAATTAGTGCACTAGTTCGTGAAGGGCACAATGGGTCTGGGTGCTATGCAGCCAGTCTAACACAGCAGTCAAATCCCATGCTGACTGCAAATTATCTGTGCACAATTGGACGGTTAGGCTTTTCACTAATCACACTGGAATTTGGAAGGGCTCCTCCTGTAAGAATTTTTTAGTTTCAGGCTTAAAGCTTTAAGTTTTGCAGTGAGATGTTTTTAGTATTTTGTCCATTAGAAGTCAGGTTTTTCCACTTAACAAGTTCAAAGGAGGCCTGACTGAGAAGGCACAAAAGGATTCAGTTTGGACAGTGCAGTGGCTGTTGCAAGCAGTTGGTGTGATGAATTCCCCTTCACAAAGTGCTAAAAAGGCTTCTGCTCAGAATGGGGAAGCTTGCTTCATTATATGACTGTAACCCCTCTGGTTACAAGCTTGACTGGGATCAGTGGAGACAGAGTGGCTGCTGGTGAGTGAGCAGCATATCCAGGCAGAGCCCAAATACACAGTGACTGGACAGTGCTTAAACAAGGTACAGGAGATTTGTAGCACTTGTCCTTTGAGCTCTCTCTGATCTCTTCAAGCATAACAGCACCTAGAGGCATTCTTTCTCCTTTTATCCCTTAACCTTTATTTTCTTAACCCTTACACTGTTCTCAGTTGCCCCCCCAGCACACATACATTGCAGTCATCTGTGTTGTCTTTGCTTGTGCAGCATCTGCCGGAGGAGTATCTCCACAGTTTCTCTGTCACCAGGATGACAGAGTCAGCAGGGCTCTGGCTGAGGTGATTACTTGGTGTTCTTGCACCTGCTTTCTTGGACTGTGTGCTCTCTTCTGCCTACAGATTCCATCTAGGTCTGGCACAAGGATCTGGGCTGTTTTTCCAGGGGTTCTGCGGCCCAATGGAGGTCATAGCTCCTACAGAGAGAAGGATAAACTCCTTCTTCCCTCTATGTTGTGATCAGGGTTTGAACCCTAAACCAAAACCGTAGCTATTGCTATTTAAATTGAAAGAGTAACTCCTTTAGCAGAAAACAGTGGGAGCTTCTTGCTCTCTGTCTGGGTGTGGAGTGTTGGGTCCTGTTGGCTCCCAAGCAGTGGAGAAAGGCAGATTGTTAGCAGAGTGCAGAGGGACAGGGAATTTCCAGCAAGTTTTGAAGTGTGATAGTGACATAAGATAGCAGATGATGAATCCTAGTAGTCTGGCAGGGAGTGCTCAGCACTGCCTTCAATCCTAAATGCTTCCTATGCCTTCAGTTCAGTCTATGCTGCATGGCACAGAAAGGGAAGAAGGTGATGAGGGAAGAAAAGGCTCCTTGGCATTCTTCTTTTCTGAAGAACATAAGGGTAAGGCCTGGTGAGGTGACACTTGTTCTCTCCCTTGGACCATTCACCATTTTGTGGGGTAAATGAGGAACAGTCTAGACCTTAAGGTAGCCTTAAAAAACCTTCTGTGATCCTTGTCCCTTCCCTTGCTATTGGCAGTGATGGATGTGTTGGCAGTTGGATGTGCTGGGGCAAATGGGATGCATACTGAGCAAATGAATAAACATTGTGCTGCAGGCTGGGGAGTGGCAGCAGGGAAGACAAGAGGCAGAATTCTGGAGAAGACTTCATTTGGGTCATGAAACTATCAACAGAGACTTCTTTATCTATAACCCAAATGGTGAGGCAGCATGTGAGTTTGAGGCTAGGGGCAGTGATCTTTTGGAAATCATGATGGCAGGTGGGATGGGCCTTCCTTTCCCGGGCTGCCCTCTGCTGCTGCTGCATAGAGCTGACACTAACTGAGCTACTGCTTCATGGTTTGTCTTTGAAATTATTCACCATGGAGAAGCAGAAACTGATCACTGGATAAATGTGGGTTTATGAGCTCTGCCTTTTGCTTGGGGGGAACACTGGCTTGTTAAAATTCATCATCTGGTTTCAGCTGAACTTAAAAGTAAATTAATTCCAGTACTGGGGAAAAATAACGTAATTAGGACAAGTTCTTAGCCAGGCTTTGAGAGCAAGCATGACGTGTTGTTGAGGCTGATGGCTAGATTTATGTTAAATTAACATATAAAGCACCCTAGGAAATGTAGCGTGGCATGTCTTGATTGTAATTTGCTACCATGATTCTGGTTGCTGAAGGTTTATAGATAATCTGAAGACTTTCCATTTCCTGTTTCATTTGTGACATGAATTTTCCTCCCCCTTCTTATTTAATGCATTTCCCCTGTTGCCTCAACAGAGCAGCAGAAGAAATAACAACGCTGAGGAAAGGCATCCTCTCTTCTCTAAGAGCTTGAGTAGCATGTCCATCATGTCACAAGCTGCTGCTGTTCAGCAGAAATCTNTCAACAGAGCAGCAGAAGAAATAACAACGCTGAGGAAAGGCATCCTCCACTCTCTACCTAGAGCTTGAGTAGCATGTCCATCATGTCACATGCTTCTGCTGTTCAGAAATCTCTTGGAATGCTTTCAGGAAACACTTCACATCTATTCCCACACAGCGCACTTTAGCTTCACGTGTAGAACTAAAATATAAGTAGGATTAATAGGCTTTTTTCTGTTGGAGTTGCTTAGTTGCTTTGTTTTATGGTAGCTGTAATGACAGGTATCTTCTAGAAGCCTCTGGAGGTTTCAGGACTACTAAAGCTCCTCCTGAATATTTCAAGATGACACCACAAGAGGGAAGCTAGTGAGTTTTCCCCATTAGGTTTTTAGAGGGAAGGAGGGCGAATCCAGCAAATTCCGTGCCGATACAGACATTAATAGGATGTAGCAGTTGTGGAATCAAGCCCTCAGAAGTTAGGAAATGCACGAATCGCAGTTCCCTGGGTAACCTTAGTGTTTGCATGAGTTATGCTGCATCTTTAATGACACAGACACATACCGTTGTGATGAGCAGCTATTCAGTATTTTTGCATCCTCTCTAGCAGTATGTGGCCCCAGGCCTTGCTCAGTGAGTGCTATTCAGTCTGTCTTCTAAAGACAGAATAAATCATTTTAGTTTCGGTTAACGGCTGCCTGCTTATTGAGATAGGTTGGCAGTATGATGTATAGAATATAAATAATACCAGCTTTTTTGTGCTTGTTGCAGTGCTCAGGGGACAGAGCTTTTCAAGTGCTCTTAGGATTCAGAGGAGCCCATAGCATTCCCTCCTTTTAACAAGTCAGACCCAGTAGCTTGGTCACTCATTTCTATTTTTATTTTTAATGCTCAAGTGTGGGTGGCAGCATGGAAGAATTGTTTTGGGAAGAGGGGCCTTGCTTGGTCTGCTTAGGGAACTTCAGGATATAAACTAAATGAAAACTATTATTTTACTTTTGGGAAGGTCTCCTCTTGAGTTATGTCAGGGAAAAAGGACATTACAATGAAACAACAGGGGTGTGATGGTGCTAGAGTAGCAGCTCTACATTTTGTAGTGGTACAGGTAGGAGATGTTACGAGGAGATACTTGAAGGAGTATTAGAAAGTAGCTTTATTGAGAATTGGAAGGAGCCTTATTCAAAAATGATGTGTGGAAGTCAAGAAAGCGCTGGTGTGAAAAGGCGTAGAAGTGGTTATTGAGTGCTGTCCTTATGGAAAGATGGGAGTAAAGAATTTGATACTCAGTGAGAGGGGAATGGTAGAAGAGAAAACCCAAGAGCCTCTCTGAAAGGAGTGACAAATAGTTCATGTCTGATGTGAGAGGAAAGGGACTTAGAGTGAACTGCAGCAGAGAAAGCAGGGAACCTGGCCAAAGATGCCAGCCAGAGGAATGGCCTTTGTCTTCCAGATGGAGGTGGGTAAGGAAAGACAGAAATCCAGCTAAATGAGAGGCTTGTGCTTCCAAAGCTCAGTATAGCTGCATGATCTGGTAGCACCTGTGTCTCCATTAAATGTCTCACAGAAATCCAGCTTCTACACACACAGTGTAATAAGCAGAGTGCATAAACAGAATCTGCCTGCCTGCACGCGCTGATGTGGACACATGGCCTGTTTTTTTAGAGCAAATTGTGCAGCTACAGGTACCAGCATACGTACTTCAGACACTGGACTGTGAGCGGCCCTCTCTGAGTAGGGTTCCCAGGGCTTGGAGGCAGCCTGACTCCCTCCTCATAGAGTCCTGTGAGGAATCCATAGCCTAAGCACCCTGCATATGTTGCATCCCTCAGTATTCTTGGAGCTAGGAAACGCGCAGCACATCCAGATGGGAGTTAAGTGCAGCAGCTACAGCTCTGGTCCTTCTCCTTCTTTCCCAAGCAGGGATGTTTAATACCTACAGACAAGTTCATCCTGTTCTGATGGGTTTGAGATCTCAGGTCAATTCTTGGGAGGAGGAAAGAAGTCCCAGTCTGGTCTTCCAGCCCCTGAGGCCCCACATTAATCTGAAGTTCAACTAGGAACTGTGTCCCATTTCCCAGCTCAGTCTCCCAAGTGGCTCTTGCAGCCAGCAAGCTTGCTAGCTAACAGGTTTGAGCCAAGCCACTAAAATCCCTGTGTCACACTGGTCATATAGTTACACCTTAGCTCTAGATGACTCAAACAGGGAGTAAGAGTCAGAGCTGATGAAAATAAAACGCAAACACGTGATAGAAGAAATGAAGTCTGAGTTGTACCAATGCACAGGGAAACCTTGGGAGCAAAGAAAAAAGTGGGAAGAAACTCAGAGGTCATATGTTGTTGAGATGGGCAAACAGCTCCTGTGTATTTTGGGAAGGCTTCCTGAAGTAGTAGTGCATATGCGTAGTTGACACAAAAAACCTCCAACCATGTTATAGCCTGGTTTAAGCTGCAGGGGGAACTGGGCCACTCAGCCTTTGTCATCTAGCTCAGCCAGCTGATCTGTGGAGAAGGACAGCGAGGGAGCCCCATCCCTCCTATTGATTCACAGCACTTGGGTAAGGCTGGGTTTGGAGATGCATATGAACTGAGGGTCTGAAGTGATGTGATATAAGTCTGAGCTCCTTAACGGCTGCTGTGCTAGAGCAGACATCAGGCAGTGCTGCACTATTTGTATCAGCAGCTTTCAAACACTTTGCAGTGGCAGGTTCTTACGTTTGCTGTCATCAGTTTTACAGAATGGGAACAGAGGAGGGGAAGTGTAAAGTGTTCAAGTGAGGACCAGTCAAGAAGCCAAGGGAAGGGGACATTCCGAGCTCCTGCCCCCTTTCTGGATGTCAGAGAGTGCTGTCTCTTGATAACATTTACCTGTTTTTAAGTTGTTGGACTAGAGCCTGCTCCTGCTTGCCCAGTTCTCCTCCCCAGCAGCTGCACTGCCCCAGCAGTCACTATCCCTGCCAGCGCAGCCACCAGCACTCACTGCACGCCTGCTCACAAGGGATCTACCTAGGAAACTCAAATAACAAACAGGCTAAATGTGCACATACGCTTACTGTATGTCTGCTACCGAGCATGGTTTACCCTCCCTGCAAACACAGTCTTTATATAAGGAAAACATCTTTGCCCTTTCAAACTGAGGGTGGGGAACCCCTGGTTGTCATGGTGCCTGTCACTGTCTTCTGTGGTTTGAATCATCGTCCACAGCTCAGGATGGTTCTGACAGATCACTGAGGTGATGGTAGAAATCAGCTGCTCTCTACCTTCACTTTCATTATTTGTCAAAAAATATTTAGGAAAGCTGGTGGCATTTTGGAGGCATGTAATTAATTTGTGTCCTTATTTTCTCTTACATGCAGATGGAGATTCCCTCAGGCTCCACATTTAAGAGAAGCCTGCAAAGTGCTTGTGGGATCTGCACTAGAATCCTTTTAATCTCCAGGCATCAAGTGGGCCTTTGCTGCAGGCTTGCAGGGTCAGAGGAGCTGCACTGAGACCTTCTAAAAATACCACTATATTTAATAATAATAATGGAGGAAGTATAAACTCACCAGCCCATTCAGTTGCTTTTTATAGCAATGTTTCTCTGTTTCAAGCCTGCAGTGGTATAGAAGTGCCACCCTCAAATACATTTAATCTTTTGCTGCTTGATCACATTTTCCAAGTAAGATCCCTATTGGCAGTGCTTGATGTAACAATAACCCAAAACTACCAGGAGCAGAAGGGAGGTATTATCTTAAATAATAATTTAAAGAAAAAGAGAGATATATGTAAAAAAGAAAACCAGACCCTGTTGGGATATTTGTTTGGGTATGTGAATAGTTTGGAGGTTTTGCCTTTTTCAGGAAGAATGTAACGTTGGGTGCAGAAGAAGTGTGTCTATCCAATGTTTCACCTACTTAGCATGGAAAAAGTATAGCTAGGCCAAAAATGTCTAACCCCTGGGAATTACAGCTTGTGGAGACAAATCCTGTGGGCTCACTGAACTTTCTGGAGGGCAAAAATAGGCATTGCAGGATCCATCAGGTGGGTAGACATGTGCAGTTTGACATGGAAGAGAGCAGTTTTGTGCCTGTAGTCTGAACTTGCTGTATGTGATTCTCCTCCTTGCTACAGATCCCTGTTATCAACTTGGGAAACAGCTTTCTACATTTGTGCCATAGCTTCTGACCTGTGAAGCAAAGCTACATCGCAGGGCTCTTTGTAGCATTAGTTTCGTATTCAGGAAGGTACCTGGATGAAATGCCAGGACATTCAGATAGATGAATTGGAGAGTGCAGCAGCTCGGATGAAAGACAGAAAAGGTTCCAGTACTCAAGTGCAGACTCTGGTTTCCCAAACTGAGCCTTGCTTTTGTGACAAAAAGGTGTAGTGCGGGCACTGCAGGCACTGGGTACTACCCATCTATAAATAGGGGTGATTTTGTATTAATTTCTCTTTTTCTTTTTTTTTTTTTTTTTCTTTTCCCAGTCAATTTAACAGATCTTTTCTTTTCTGGTCTCAGGATCTGTGATAGAATGAAAAACAAATTAGACTTTCAGGAATCCTGTAAATATTTNAAAATGGGTTGTTTTTTTTTTATTTTTTTTTTTTTTTTTTTTTTTTTTTTTTCTTTTCCCAGTCAATTTAACAGATCTTTTCTTTTCTGGTCTCAGGATCTGTGATAGAATGAAAAACAAATTAGACTTTCAGGAATCCTGTAAATATTTACACTCCCATATGTAGAGCAAAGCAGACGTCTGTTTGCAGAGTGTAACCTGGAGGTGCAGCAGGTGTGCTGTGCTAAAGGGAAACTTCTTGGAAAAGGGTTTTTCAGAGGTGGCTTAAAGATACGCTCTCCATCAGGGCCTTCAAGAAGACAAGTCACTATGGGAATCTCAGGAAATACTGCTTCTTATCTGTCACAGCACTTGGCTTAGGGTGGGAAATGTCCCAGGTCCATTAATAATTAATTTCAGTGGCCACTTTAGACTGATTAAAAGCACCTGCCTGCACCAATGAGCATTCTCACCCTCATTCAAATCTGGAGACAGCACAGGGCATACAGCAGGGGACAAGTACCTTTCCAGCCCATGCAAGTGATTGCATTTGTCAGAGACATAGTTCTTGACTCTTGAAAGAAGGAGGTCACTGTCAGCCTAGGTCAGTCCTTCTGCATGAGGTCAGGAAGAGAGGCAAAATGACTGGAGCGTGGAGGCTGAAGTGGTTTTGTCCTTTTGAGATATTTCACACTCAGGGTAGTTGGTGTCATTTCTGGGGGGCACAAATGAGGGAGTTTGCCTTCATTGTGAAACTCAGATGGTGGCATGGCTCGAGTCTGCAAGGTTGCAGGATTGTTTCTGTTGGAAAGAAAACGTTCCCAAGCTACCTCAGCAGAAGTGGGGGGAAAACAGCCCACCAGTAGGTCTGTATCATCCAGTAATGGTGATTTTGTTAGGCACCATGTGGAGCGGAGGTGGTTTCTCTGGCTAAGCAGAGGTATGAGAACGAGCCAAGGATGAACAGTGTTAGGAACCCCATAGAATGACCTGCTCAGCTTGAGAAGGGAGCAGTGCCCCCCTACTCTTGTGAACTCCCTTATGTTTGCTGTACTTGGTGCCTCTAAAAAGCTGATCTTTCTAGCATCTGCTTTTGTGTTTGCAGAACATCATCAAGAAAGTGATTGGACAAAAATTTGTGTACAAGTTTGTCTCCTTTCCTGAGATTTTAAAAATGGATCCACATGCTGTGGAAATCAGCAGAGAGAGCCTTTTGCTGCAGGACAGCGACTGTAAGATGCCTTCCGAGAGCAGGGATCAGCACAAGCACAGCTTGTCAGCACTGAAAAGCACAAGCCGAAATGAATATATCCACTCTGGCCTGTACTCCTCTTTCACTATCAACTCTCTGCAGAACCAGCCAGACCCTTACAAGCCAATCAAAACAGAAAAACTGGAGGAGAAGTCAGAAGGAAACACACCAGTGGAAGAGGTTCGAACTGTCATCAGATTTGTGACGAACAAAACAGACAAACAAGTTATGAGGCCCATGGTGTCGTTGCCTTCCACTTCCGAAACAGCAGCTGCCTCTGCTTTTCTCAGCTCGTCAGTATCAGCTAAAATATCTTCCTTAATGCTACCCAACAGTGCCAGCATTTCATCTCCATCGTCATCTTCCTCCCGATCACCGTCTCTGTCTCCCACCTCACCTCTCCCTGCAGATCACAGGAGCCTCTTCCTTGATTCCAGTTACCACGACTCAGATTCCCTTGAGCCTTTGAACCTCTCCTCAGGCTCCAAGGCAAAATCTCCATCTCTTCCCCCAAAGGCTAAAAAACCCAAAGGCTTGGAAATCTCTGCCCCACCTATGGTCCTTTCCAGCACTGACATCGGTTCCATCGCCCTCAACAGCCCTGCACTTCCTTCAGGATCCCTGACTCCAGCTTTCTTCACTGCACAGGTGAGACCTGCCTGCCTCCCGTACTCTTGCTGTAGCCAGGTATTCCCTCCATGTGGCCAGGAACGTTACCTCTTTGCTCCTGTCCACCTGATGGGACAAAAACCAACATATGGGGAAGAGGGAAACATAGCGGAGGTCTGAAAAAAGAGTGGGAAGTAGGTTCCTCCTGGGCTTCCTGTGTGAGTGTGGGAAAAGCTGTCACAGTTCACAGACTGCCTGGCAGGATAACAAGATAGGCAGCCATTAGTGAACATGAGTGAATCACTTGTCAGTTCAAACCAGGTCTACAAAACAAGCAGGAAAAATCCAACAAGAAAAACATGAGGGTTTTGTAGGTCATGACTTGAGCATGTGCACTGTGGGATGCTTGGTTGGGTTTCAGACAGTGTGACCTTTTCATTAGCTTTTGAATACAGAGTAAATTAAGTATTTTCTAAGGCAGGCTCGTAAGCCAGTTCCAGTTTCCAAAGTTTTATGCATCCACAGAGGCCTTGCCAGAGCTGCCTTTCAGCACAGGCCTGCTGAATAACCAGGAGGTTATTTTGTTTTCTTTAATCTCATTTGTGCAATCACAATGGCGAGTTCCCATTTTCAAGCAAGTCTAGGAAAAAAAATGTAGGAGGTCAGAGGAGGAGAGGAAAATCACATAGGTAATGGCCTGGTGTGCCCATCGGGGAGCTGCTGCTGCTGCAAGGTTAGACCAAAAACCCGAGAGTGAAATTATCCCAATGAGGAACACCCCCAGCGTCTCTCCTGTCCTCCCCAGTAAAAATGCAAATACTGGCACTGAACACAACAAACTGAAAGTAATAAATACAAAGGGGTGTGTGTGTGTTGCAAGCCGTCATTTACTTGCAGTTCACACACCTGTAAGCCACCAAGATACCAAGGTTGTGTTGCAAAGGCAGAGGATTCTGTGGGCCGTTACCTGTCATTTTTGACACTCTGAAGCCTTGAAGTGAAGGTGTGCTTGGCAGGAAGAATGGAAGTGTGGCAAACCAAAATTGGGGTCCACTGACAGACTCTTATAACCTCTAACTGTGGTACAACCACAATATTTTGCTCAGCAAAATTGACAAATCAATCACATCAGATGCCAACCAGACACAGTGACTGACAACATGAGTTATTACAAACTCGCTTTAATTTATTGCTGCCCCCAAACTCAGTATGAACAGAGATTCGTTTCCTCATTTTGTAATGATTTCTTTGAATGTTTAGTTTTCTCATTCATCTATAAACTGGTGTACTTACTACCCCTGAAAGACATAGAAGGGAATTAGGTAAATGATTGTGGCTGTAATACAACAATGCAAAATAACTAAAGCCATAATTTAGGCTGGAAATCTGCATTCTATCCCATTATCCTAGGAAGACCATGCATCATATCTTAGATGATCTCTGCTTTATCATATCCCAGCGGTAGACACCTACAAGGGCAGGGGCAGGTGCAGAACAGGATGTCAGACACCAGCTCCTGCTCCAGGAGTGATGTAGGCTTGGGGAAGGTCCTGCTGCCTCAGGGGATGTTTCAGGTGGCTTTCCATTGTAGCAGCTGGTCACAGGGAATACCCTTGTGAAAGGGCATGTAATAAACACAACCAATTTCAGAACAGCAAAATGTGTTTGAAGATGTCAGTGCATACAGCACCATACTTCAGTAGAGAAATGTCAGCTTTCTATTTGTTAGCTTCAAAGAGAGATATTTAGACTTTGTTCAGTACTTGCTTCTTTTACAGATTACTTTTGCTTGTTACTTGGTTGGCTCTCCCTTGGCCCATGTGGGTATGTAATTTTGACTTACTCTTTTTCTTCAGGCTGCTACTTTAGCGTTTGTAACTTTTACAACATGCTGTTTCCTTATGGACAAAGTAGTGTGCCTGCAGCCAGCACATGCGTGGTCTGTGTTGTATCCACATACACCATCCAGGCTCCAGCACGTGGCTAATGACCTGGGAAATCATGTATGTGTGACAGCGCTCGTCTGTTATCTGACAGGAAAAAGATTGTACTTAGATGTGTTCTTTGTCAGAGAAGTCAGGAGCCGTGAGCATTGTTACTTAATGTAATCCTCTCTGTGCGATGAATTATTTCTGTTGAAACTGTTCCTTAGATTATAATGATGTTTTTTAAGTAGGAACTTCCCACTGGGTTCCACACGGAGTACCAGACGTACAGCTGCGTGAGGGCACAAAACAAAGTGACACTTCAATTTTCATGTGGAATTTCAGGATAGCCTGTGCTCTGGTGGTGTTTACACTTACTTTTCCTGTGGTGGTTTTGATGCTTGACTGGTGGCAGTACTGAGAACGAGCCTGGGAGGCTCTGTGCTCTTTTTGCATTAAATATTAAGCAGATTTGGAGGCTTGCTTTGGCCAGCTCTTGGCTCTGGCAGAACTTTCAGACATTAGCACTCTGATCATCAGAGGACATGAACTCTTGCTTAGTGCTGTTGTTAGGCATGTTAATGTGCTTCCAGAGGTGAAGGGAGGACAGCTCAGTTTCAAACCTCCTGTCTCTCTGAAGACCTGCTCTGGCTGTATCTAGGTAGGAATAAACACCTTCAGGTTTTCTTCATTACTTTCAGAAGACCCTCTCAAGAACTGGCATAGCTTGCCAGAGCTCTTAGTACAGTTGGCACAATACTGTGTCCTTAGTCAACCACTGTTGGGTCATGCTGCTTACCTCTTCTGTTTTAAGGTTAGTAGGCTGTTCTGTAAGTAGATCTCTTGAGTATTTATCCTGACCTAATTCAGTGCGTTCTTTGTCAGTCTTGTAAATCCCCATCAACAGCTGCGTGCTTGTTGTGTGGCACAGGAAGGGTGCTCTCACAGGTACTGCTGTTTTCTTGCTCCATGAAAACACAGTGGTCCTGGAAGAGGGTGTTTGTGAAGGAGCTGATCACAAGGGCTTGCTTGTCAAGCATTTTGCTTGGATATCTTGAGCAGAGCTGTCACTTTGTGAGACCAAGACAGAAGTTTTCTCCTTGCCAGGCCTCCCACTCTTTGCCCCTTTTGATGTCATCCAAGCATAGAATCATAGAAAAGTTAGGGTTGGAAAGGACCTTAAGACCATCTAGTTCCAATTTCAAACCGTGACCTTATTGGTACTCCTGTGACCACCATACCTGCTGTTTTAATGAATGACACCTCCTGCTTTCCCAGCAATAACCACATGGTTTTTAATCCTTGGGACATAGCTATGGTTTCTTCCACAGGGTTTGGTGGTTCTGATCCACCTTCCTTAGCACAAGGGAGATGGCATTTCTCCATGAACCCCGCTTCTTTTGAGATTCCTTAAGAGAAACCTTTCCCTTCAAGAGCAGCCAAGCTGTTTGTATTGAACACCCTTTCAGACACCTTGTGACAGCATCACTGGAGGACCTTAATTTGCCACTCCTTGTCTTTCCCATCTCTTCTGCTGGTGTTAAATTAATTGCTTGACCCTCCAGTGAACTCCAGTGCAAGCACGTCAGAGCAGGTCTGTACTCCTGTGCATTTGCATAGAGCCTCCAACACCACAGCCAGTCCTCAGGCACTTGCTTTCCAAGGGATATGTCTGTCATACCTGAAAATCTGCTCACCGCAGAGCCCTGGCAATGGGACATGACAGCCCATGGTGTAAGCAGTTAACTGAGACCCCTGGTACCAGTTGCTGTATGTGGGAGTTTGTTTTTCCGGCCTGGTGGGAAGCTAGCAGGTACCAGGATGCATGACATGCTGGCTTCTAGGGGGACATAGTCCTTATCTTGCGGCTTCTAGCTTCTCATTACATATTTTAAGCTCTGGACAAACTGATGCCCCAGTTCAGCAGAGCACTGAGGGACTTCTCCTGCACAGCAAAACGCGTACTTACTTGTTAAGCATGCACTCAAATCCATTAAGTGCTGTGCTGAATAGGACTGATTTGATAATTGGCATCAAGCTCACAGGTGAGATTAACTCATTATGCCAGATTCTTTGTTCAGAACTGTCACGTCACTTTCATGTTCTTATTTTTGAAATTTAAAAGTTACTCTGGATACAGAATAATTGATAAGATTCTTCCTTTGAGTGGAGATTTGCATGTGCTTTAACTCTACCTCCCCAGTAGTGCTCTAGGAGTGCTGGGAGCATTCCCATGATCCTTGTGCACCATGGCACCTCCACATTGGGAAAAGCTTTGGATTCTTATTTCTTGCCATTTTGGTTCTTTCCAAGCAATGAGCCGTGCCCTCCGCTAGCACCCAAACCAGTTCCTTCAAACTTCTTCATTTTGAGCAGGTGCCATCAGAGGAGGTAACTTCAAAAGCTGGCAGCAGCTCTCTTGGCTCCGTGTGCAAGTGCATTAATGTTTCAAAAGCTGCAGCCAGTTCAGGCAACTGCTGCCCTTCAAAGGTAAACACGGTTCTGAAGGCGATTAGGCTGTGTTCACAGACATGGGGTACCCGTGGTGCTTTATGTGGTCACATGAGCGTGGTTCTCCTTCAGCAAATCGCAATAGAAATTAAGACAGCATGAAGGAAGATGACATGCGCAGGTATCCAGTACTGACCTCTGTGGGGACAGGATGCAGGGCTAGATGGCTGTGCTCCATGTCTGAGCTCATAGACAAAAAAGCCAGTTGGTGAAGTGTAAGACTTTTGGGGTTGTAACTCCTGAGGGTGTTCTTTTGTCTTGCAGACCCCAAATGGATTATTGCTGACCCCGAGCCCGCTGCTGTCTAGCATTCATTTCTGGAGCAGCCTCAGCCCTGTTGCTCCTCTGAGTCCTGCCAGGCTGCAGGGACCAAACACTCTGTTCCAGGTAGGTCTTGCCAATGCACCGGTTTCATTTCTGAAAGTGCACCTGTGGTAGGGACACCCGGGAGACATCTCACATCGGTCTGGAGCTTTGAGAACAGTTAAAGAAAATACAGGAGTCAGTGGGCACTTTGAAAGAATCTTTCTTACGTGTACCCCCTTTGAATGCCTTGTGCCACAGTCAGAACCTACAGAGCAGTCTCTGCCACAAGCACACAAGTATTTTGTGAAGGAAACAGAAATCAGTGCTAGACCCCAGTAAGAGCTCTTGGAGCTTTAGGAAGAGAGTACAGACCAGCCAGAGATCAGCCAGGAGAGGGGTGGAACATGGACTTGGACAAAAGCAAGACCAGTTTGGGGTTTCACACACAGTAAGGTGGGTGTAGATTAACCTTTCCGCCTGAACGAGCTACTTCTCACTCAGAAAGGCAGGAGATAGCTGCATTTACAGTAATGGCACTCTGAACCTGAAGCCTCCGCTTTCAATTCTCCCGCAAATTATCCGTGAGTCCTCAAACAAGTTACTTCGTACCTCCATATGAAACGGGAAAGGCAGCATTGCCCCCTCCTGCTCATGGGTGTTGGGAGAGTAAAAATGTCAGAAGTTATGTAGAGATGTAGTAAATACAAAAGTTATGAAGTAAACCGCGATGGCCACAGCATGCAGCTGCATTTGCTCGAGGCTTAGGAAGAGGATGGCAGGGATGGTATTAGGAGCTCCAGCTGCTGCATAACAGTTGATTCAGTAATTCACAGGAGGAATGCTGCTGATTGGCTGATGGACGTGCAAACAGCTGAAGAATGCAGGTTCACCTATGGGATGAACTCTGATGACTGTGGGGGACCAACCAAAACAAAGTGGG